>JASJUN010000600.1:0-16037 GCA_035048945.1 Penicillium sp. E22 | reverse complement strand
GTTCCTAGTTTTCGGTGGTGGTGCTCACTACGCCGCGCTGGTCCTTAGCTGGAAGCGGCAGCGCGAGTTTGTGGATCGCTACATTCGCCAGGCACGCAGAGCCGCCTGGGGCGATGAAACGGGTGTTCGTGGTATCCCCGGAATCGACTCGGTCGCAGCAGCGCCTCCCCCTCCTGCCCCTGAATCCGGTGACGCCGGTGCCATGGCTGTCAACCGTCGCCAGAAGCGCATGATGGATAAGGAGAACAAGAAGGATAAGAAGGGAGGAGGAGCCCGTGTCAGCTCTCGTGCCTCTGGTACCTCCACCCCCACTGAGCAGCCTGCCAGCACTGGTGAGCGGAAGCGCGTCGTTGCTGAGAATGGAAAGACATTGATTGTCGATTCTATTGGCAATGTGTTTTTGGAAGAGCAGAACGAGGCTGGCGAGCGCCAGGAGTTCCTGCTCGACCTTGATCAAATTGCGCGCCCTACTCTCCGTGAGACAATGGTGTGCAAGCTTCCCATCTGGTGCTTCAACAAGACTGTTGGTCGGGTGTTGGGTGCTTCCACCGAGGAAGAAGTGGATTCTGATGAGGCTGAGGAGCCCCTGGTTGACGAAGCTGAGACCACTGCCATCTCAAACTCCCGCTCTCGGAAGCGTGGCAAGCGCTCCCAGCGATCATAGACTTGGACAGCTGTATTGCTGCACCTCGGGCGTTTGTCGTTACTTTCTCTGCCCGGGCTGATCACAAAAGTTCCCCAAGGTTGCTTTACTATAGAATTCCTGCTCGGATGTTGGCAATACCGAAGTAGAAACCAAAATGTACACATAATCTTTTTTTTCTCATGTCCAATACTTCAAGACAAAATGATGGAGATCAGCTACTGGTCATCGATACACCATGCACGGTCTACTGTTGCAGTATGATATATGTTGCCTCCTTGCAGATCTATTTCATACGTTTAGGACTACGGAGTATACCCGTAAAGATCGGTCTGCCAGGAATATCTGTACTCCATATCTTGTTTGGCAGGTTTGTAGGCGGGTCTGCCATAGGGCCAGTGCACTTCCTCATGACACAACTAGTGCGGTGTACAGCTGTCCGACACCGTCATATCCACCAGCTTGGGCACCAAAACTTGACCAATTTAGTATAAATAGGAGACTTGAACGGATCTCTAGACTTGTTTCGAATTTTCAGATGTTCCATTGCTGATACAAAAGAACAACTTTTCCAAATAAATCAAATCTATCGAATCCAGACGGACCTCCCAATTCATGACAACATCGAAAAGAGCAAAATCCAACGACAAAAAAAGAGCGTGAGTATAAAAGCACAAAAAATGAGCAAAGGACAGTAGGTGTATAATCATGATCATCATATATTGAATTTCAGCAAAGCATCGCAAATCGTGGAAAAAAAGGACCTCAGACTCGAACAGAACAGCCTAACCAACCCGGAGGGGCATCACCTACGCAAACATCTTGGCAATGTTCATGAGACTGCTAATGTTCTCTGACATACCCCTACCACCACCACCACCACCCATACCCTCGAAACCACCAGCACCACGAGGCTTCGACGCACCACCAAGGGCACTGGTAACAGCATGCGGCAAGCGAATGCCAATCATAGCAAGCAGCTTCGGCAGCACACCGCTAGTCAGGAGCGGCACAATAACCATCATAAAGACCTTCATGGGGTTTCGACGGGCCCAGCGATAGATATCGCGGAAGAGACGCTTGATGTCGCGGAGCATGCGCTGGACAAATCCCTCACGGGGACGGGCCCGTCGCGACGAAGACGAGAACGACGAGAACACAGATGGGCTTGATCGGCCTCCTGCTCGACTGCCACCGAACCCGCCAAAGAAAGATGGCGCTGAGTGTCGCGTATGGTGCGTGGAGGAGTAGCCGGATTTGCTGCGTCTGCTGTGTGTGCTGTGCGAGCTGGGTGTTGGTGAGGACCGTCGTCGCACGTATCCTGAGGATGAAACGGCGCTGGATTTACCGTCGAACCAACCCATTGTGTTGGTGGGGATGCTGATGCTGGAGCTGGTTACGGGTGTAATTCTGCGCAACTTGGGGCCAGAACGGTGGATGAGGTGTCTGGTCTGAATGACGGTTTGTGTGTTAGGAGAGGGATTGTGGTAGGTTGGTACACAGAAGAAGGCAGTTTTGAGATGCTGCTGCGTAACAATGCCCCTGATGATCTCTTTGAACCTTTTTTTTTTTTTGTTCTGTGTGGCAATTGAAAGAGTGAAAAGAGACAGATGCAAGTCAGCCACTAGCTGCTGCGGAGATGCGCGATGTGAGGTCTAGGCCGATGTGTGCACCCGCTTTGCGGATTTTCTATGCAGGAAATCTCTTTTGACAGCTGGCACAATTGAGATTCTAAGAGGGGTTCGTGAATAACGCTGGATGCTAATTTCAGACGAATCAAAGGGGATCTTCAGATTGGATTGACCAGTCACCCCCTGGCGGAATAAAGGTGGCTGGGGGGTGGCCGGCTAAACTTAGTCGTAAACCGCATTTTTCCTAGACAAAGTCAGAGACAAAGTACCCCAGATAGTCGAGCAATCCAATCTTGATATAATAATCATTCAAAATTATCTTGGAATATATAGTACATATGTACTGTTGTCCCTGTCCACTGGTGTGTATGTTGTTTAAAATCAAGACCCTGTTTGTGATGGATTGGTTGTTCGAACCGAAGAATTGAATGCTCACCGACTGCCGTTTAGTAGTTCTTTCACCACATACTATGCTGAAGTCGTCAGCTAACATTAACACGAATATGAGATGCGAACTATATTAATTCATCTAAATCAATAAACTAATTGTTCGTGTCCAACGGTCAACATGTCTTGACATGTGCCAAGCCCTTTCCCCATATCCTTCATGGCAACTCTCCCTAGTCCAGTACAAGGTGATGACCTCTTCAACGGGCTCAAAGATTGGTGTTCTTCCCAGATATTCAGCAAGACTCTAAGTCGCTTTGATGTAAGTCACATTTATCAAAGCGGCAGCCCAGGACCCAGCCGGGGTGACAATATATGTTAGCTCTCAATGATATTCTCTGATAGTTGATCTTAGAGTTGAAGTACTTTGTCTCGGGTCATTTCCAGATTTCCTATAGTGCTGGAGAAGTTGCGCAATAAAATCCTCGGATATAGTACTAGGTAGGTAGTAGCATCCGCGGGTTTGAACAGTTGAACCGTGGAACCTGCTGTGAATTTATGCCTCAGGCGACAACTACGTCACTGCATGCGATGGCCTTCCAAGAATCTCTCCAAATTCTTCTTGGAGTCTATCTTTAGTCTAGCATAATACATTTTTCTCTTGCTGAAACCCAGAATTTAGGTGTGATCATGTCGAGTATGTTGATTTTACTCTCTCTTACCGAAATCTAAATATACTAACTCTTGACCAGGCCCCGATTACTGTAAGACCTCCCCCAAAGGCCTAACGGAGACCGTTCCAACTAACACATACCAGACAAGACTCTAGGCATCGCCCAAGATGCCACCCAACAACAGATTCGCAATGCATATAAGAGGTGAGCGCATCACACTTACTTAGCCTTGGAGTTCCCCTCTAACAAAGTCTAGGGAATCACTGAAATCTCACCCCGATCGAGTCCCTGTCGACTCACCGGAGCGACCCTCACGCACACGAAAGTTCCAGGAAATCAACGACGCCTACTACACCCTATCAGACCCCGCGCGCCGCCGGGAATACGATGCTGCTCGCGCATACCAAGCAGCCGAGGAGGAAGCAGAAGCGGAAGTCCCACCAACCGGCGCCGGCGGTTTCTCCTGGTCCAGCTTTGGATTCGGTGGAAACCGCGATGACCGCGACAGCGACCAGTTCGGGTCCGTCTTTGAGGAGATGCTGCGCGAAGAGGGTCTTGCCGAGGAGAACGAGGGAGAAGGCGGGAGGCGGACTCGCCCAACCGGGAGATTCTGGGCACTTGTTGGCGGTGTCAGTGGTGGTGCTATGGGCTTCATTGTTGGCAATTTGCCTGGTGCGCTGGCGGGCGCTGTTGCGGGTAATCGGCTCGGCGCCATCCGCGATGCTAAGGGCAAAAGCGTCTATGAGGTTTTCTTGGACCTTCCAACGCCGGATCGGACGCGGCTCCTGAGTGAACTTGCGGCTAAGGTCTTCCAGTCCACTATGGGACGCTGAGTATATTTACTTTTGGCTTGCTGAGCGGTTTGGGCGTTGGGGATTTGGGAACTGGCTCTTACAGGCCTCGGTAGGAATTGGGTTGGGTTGGACATTCTGACTGTGCATGTCTACGTGGCTATGGATCACTTAGTACAGTAGGAAATACATATCTCAAGTATATAACAAGTAGTTAAGATAATTCTCGAGTGCACATGTTTAACTCGCTCTGATCTGATAGTTGACCCCTCAGTTTCTTATCGATAACAGCCAGGCACAAGAGTCTAGGTAGGTCTCGATGTCAATGCTCCACAACATAGCGTACTCCAGGATGATTGCAACGTTTACAAGATTAATCTAGATCAATGATCCGAGTGAGTCACTAATCCAATAAACCTTTCCCTTAAAAAACGAGTCAGAAAAGACCAGGTGGCCTCCGCTTCTGGACCCAACGCCTCACGCTAAGCTCCCGCCTTCACTCACCGCTTGCGGTCAAAATGGGCCCCTCTCTCTATATTTACCCCCGAGTTGCCCGCAATTTTTTATCTTTGACAAATTCCATATTGAGACTCAATTGAATAAATCCTTCAAAATGACCGAAGCTGCCAGTGTTTACCCCTCGTTGGAGAACCGTCCCATCAAGAACACGGTTGTTCTGTTCGATGTTGATGAGACTCTCACCCCCGCGAGACGTGTAGGTTACAGTGCGACTCACTGCTATTCAGTTATACTAATATATTTCTCTTACAGCATGCCTCGCCGGAGATGCTCGAGTTGCTCTCTCGATTGCGCCACAAGTGCGCTATTGGATTCGTTCGTCTCCTCCCAATCAACACACCCACCCCGTTCCTAACACGATTCAGGTTGGCGGCTCGAACCTTGTGAAGCAGCAAGAGCAGCTTGGATCATCCACCATCGATGTTACCACGATGTTCGATTTCTGTTTCTCCGAAAACGGTCTGACCGCATTCCGCCTCGGCGAGTCGCTTGCCAGCAACAACTTCATTCAGTGGCTTGGGGAGGACAAGTACCAAGCGCTAGTGGATTTCGTTCTCAAGTTTATTGCCAACACCAAGTTGCCCCGCAAGCGCGGTACTTTTGTTGAGTTCCGCAATGGAATGATCAACATTAGCCCCGTTGGACGTGCTGCTAGCATCGAGGAGCGTGATGAGTTCGAAGCGTACGTGTTGATCTTGGGTTCACTATGTCGAGGTGATTATGGACACAAAATGGACTGGCTGACTGACCTGCACTATAGTTATGACAAGATCCACAATATTAGAAAAACCCTGGTGGAGTCCTTGAAGAAGGAGTTCCCCGACTACGGTCTCACGTAAGTCTTTGTTTACCGAGGTTTGTTTCTGATATGGTACTAATCAATCCGCCAACACAGCTACTCTATCGGTGGTCAGATCTCTTTCGATGTCTTCCCCACCGGCTGGGACAAGACCTACTGCCTACAGCACATCGAAGCTGAGAAGGGCATCTCGGGTATCGACTACAAGACCATCCACTTCTTCGGCGACAAGACTTTCGTCGGAGGAAATGATTATGAGATCTACGAAGACCCTCGCACCATTGGACACTCCGTTGATGGCCCTCAAGATACCATCAACCAGCTGAAGGAGCTGTTTGACTTATAGATAGATACGAGGTTGGATTGAATGTCAAGAAGCCGAAAGGGCATGGATTTGTGATAGCGTTTACATGCGAAGTCTAATTTTGATATTTCTGAAAACGGACTTAGTCAAAGATCGATCCAAATAGTCCTCTAATTGCATGAAATGAGAATACACCCAACTCTACAATACTCCGTAGTATAGTTACTAGGCAATGCGGGTAATGTGGGCACCGCCGGGAAACTGAAAGTGTCCACGGGTCGATCTTTCCGATCCCCTTTAGTCATCCCGGTCATTTCAGGCCCCGGAATATTCCAAGCTTTCCTTTCCTGCGTCACTCTTGATCAGTTTGAAAGGCACTTATTGAATAAATTATTTCTTTGCCCGCTGTCCTTGACATGGCGCCTCAAAAACATGTCGCGGATGTCCCGCGCAATATCCTTCCCCGCCTGACTTGGAACAGCTCCTCTTCGCGTCCATCCGTTACCATCACCCACCATCCCGCGCTTGCAACAAGTCAAAGACGACCACTCCCTCAAAACTGGAGTCCTTTAAAGCGACGATTCCACTCCCTGAGCACACCTCCCCAGTCTTCCCGGCTCATCTCCACATCATCCCGGGATGCTATCTCCGGATATCTTGTTTCCCGAGGAACCTCTATAACCACGCCGGCAACGTCGAACAAAACCCACCGCGGCAATCCGATCCGACACGATGGCGTCTATGTGGCTACCTATCATCCCGCTCGCCGCGCCTTTCACGCGACACCAGTCCGACCCCGCGATCATCACTTCGATACCCTGAAATTCGTGAAGCGCCTACAGGAGGAGGGCTTCAGCGAGGAGCAGTCCGTAGCAATGATGCGGGTATTGAACGATATCATTCAAGAGTCAATCCAGAATCTGACCAGGACAATGGTCCTCCGGGAAGGTATGTGAATGCGTCTTCTGCCACGCATCGTGTTTTATAATGCTTGTCGGAGATCTAACGGGAAACGCTTTGCTAGACTCGGAGCGATCAACTTATACACAAAAAGTGGACTTTGCCAAATTGCGCTCCGAACTACTCAACGCCGACTCGACTGAGGCACAATTGACCCGTTCGGAGCACGAGAAGATCTCAGCAGACCTCGCCAAACTCAACTCCCGACTGCGGGATGAGATTGGACGAACACAAGCCTCAGTCCGGTTGGATCTGAACCTTGAGAAGGGTCGGATTCGTGAGGAGGCAAATAGCCAAGAAATGCGTATCAAGGAGACTGAAACGCGAATTGAGCAGGAGGTTGCTGGATTAAGGGAACGAGTGGAGGCTGTCAAGTTCTCGACGTTGCAGTGGCTCATGTATGATCCCCGAAGTATCTCGACGCGCGAGCTTATGCTGACTTTTTTTTCTCTCCAGGGGTGTCTGTACCGGTACTGCGGCCCTTATTCTTGGTGCCTGGCGCTTGTTTATGTGAATTGGGACAAAAGTCTGCATTGGATATGGAGTGATTGTTTTTTTTGGCTTTACATAAGACATTTGTCTTACAACTTCCCTTTCTCTTTGTACACTATACTCTCTACTCGTCTAGCCGTGCTATGTTTCTATATACGTTTAGACAATACCAAGCATATCTTGGTCAATATCAATGGAAACCATTGCATATTCAGTGTACAATATCCTGAGGGGGTTACATAGGGCTTGCGTCGGACTTCCGCCGCACCTTCCCCTCTTTATGCACCTTCCAAGGTTATCTTCAGGGGTAAGTCTAGAAGATCGCCTCATATTACGCTTGTATTATCCTATTGCATGGCTGGAAGAGCCGTTTCCAAGGTTACATGGCCTTTCACCACCCGTCTTGGATAAAATCCAATATCCTAACTGGTCCACATGGGCAAAGCTAACATGCTAGTTCCTCCAAGGCACTTGTCTCAACTACTAACGGATCCGCAATCCTCCATGGAGTATTGTTTTACCCGACTAGCTGCATGGGTGTTATCTATTCTTCTTCTTTGGCTCGTGGCCACATTTTGCAATGTTTTTAAATCGCATCGTAGGTCTCGGGATCGATCTTCAGTGTCGGTGCTCAGTCAAGAACCACTGAAGCCCCAAGACAGTTACACAGCTGCGAACACTGTTTGGTCTATTGATCATTGCGATTTGAAATTAAAGGTGAATGACACCCGCAGTAAACTGAGAAGATTCAATCCAAGCTTCAGACTGCTAGCGATTATGGTTCTGTTCGCCATATGGGGGTTGTTGCTTTTGTGGCACCTCCCATCGGCTTCCTCGCTTCAGAGCGGGTTGCAGTCTATTGCTGGCTTTTCATCCCAGGCGTCTAGCTCAACTAGTTTGCAAGAGTTTTTCCAGCTCTATGAGCCAATATCGCTCGATTCCAGTGGAAACGACAACTGCGATGTCGAGATATTGCTCATGGATCATGTTTTTGGCGTCAGTTATGGAGCGCCATTTGTTGGTAAGAGGTCTCGAAAGTTACTCCTACTTGTGGTCTAATCTTACAACTTATCTAGGCGACTATCAGCCCCCAAAATGCGACTTCGATACTGTACGAATCAATCTCACAGTCACCTCTCGGGGAAAGCAGTTTGATCGCCTGGCACTCATGTACCTTGGAGACAATGAAGTGTTCCGGACTTCAACTGCAGAGCCGACAACCAATGGGATTGTCTGGACTTATGTCAAAGAAATGTCGCAGTATAACTCGCTATGGAAGAGTCCCCAAAAGCTGATATTTGACTTGGGAAATATCATTAACGATGTTTACACCGGCTCGTTCAACGCTACGCTTACAGCGCACTTCTCTGAGGAGCAAAATGTCAAGACGGCGGATATAATTCTTCCAATCTCTGCCAAAAAGTCAGCATCAAACTCTTCAAGTGCCTTCCAACTTCCCAGAGATAACACAACAGTCATGTACGAGATCCCCGCTGCGGCATCGCGTGCTGTTGTGTCAATATCGGCATGTGGACAATCAGAAGAAGAGTTCTGGTGGTCCAATGTTTTCTCTGAGGATACCCGAGACTTTGAAAGCACTGTGGGTGCGCTATATGGGTACACTCCCTTTCGTGAAGTTCAGCTCTATATCGATGGGATCCTTGCCGGGCTTGTCTGGCCATTTCCTATTATCTTCACGGGAGGCGTGGCTCCGGGATTCTGGCGTCCGGTTGTCGGGACTGATGCATTCGATCTTCGACAGCCGGAGGTTGATATTTCCCCATTTCTTCCCATGATTCAAGACGGGAAGCAACATTCGTTTGAGATCCGCGTGACTGGTCTTAATGTCTCGGCAGATGGGACCACATTTTCAAACACTGTGGGCTCATATTGGGTTGTCACAGGAAATATTTTCATATATATCGACGACAACAGCTCAGCCTCTAAAGCCACTGTCACTAGTTATAACAACCGGCCCACCCTGGATGCTCCCTTGCCAGTGTTTGCTGTGACTCGGAATCTTATCCACAATGATGCTGGGGGAAACGATTCTTTGTCATATTCTGTGGTTGTCGAGCGGGTTTTCAGTGCAAAATCTTCTGTGTACTCCTGGTCTCAGACACTATCCTTCTCCAACCACGGTCTCCTCAACCAGCAAGGATACAGTCAAGTTAACAGACAACTCACAACTGGTAATAACACTATCACCGAGCTCGGAGATACACCCATCTCAAACAGCATTGCATTCCAATATCCCTTGGTTGTCAATGCAACTTACGGCATCACGTCGAATGGGACGACAACTGACTCTTGGATGAAGAGAGGTCTCGATTTTGAGGCAACAGGAGGGCTCGGTATTTCCACTTACACCCTGACCTCGGGGCCATCATACCTACACACAAGTCAGTCTGGCACGGCGCAGTATAAATCCGTTACTGGTGGAAGCTCAACCTCTTGGGGCGACACCACCAATGTGTTCGACAGTCAGAGTAATGGGCGATCATACCATCGATCTGTTCATGCAATCAATGGTACCGTTGTAGATGACACTCATCCTGAAGGCAAGACCTCAGCGTCTTCGCCACAAGATCATGGGGATACTGGGAGAGATAGTGTGAGAGCTATAATTGGAAAAGGACCTGGAGCTCTTATAAACTAGGAAGAATGACATAATATGAAGCGTCCCGGATGTCAAGGTTACAAGGTAGACGGTCACCCGTTTGGGATACGGAGGTAGGATACAACACGGTATGGCAGAGGAGCATGAGTAGTGACTTATAATGGTCTCGCAGTCTCGCAGGAGATCCAAGAAATCATTTCGCACAAATAAGAACAAGTTGGGGATGAGACAAGGTCGTAGATAGTCATTTACCTTTGTTTCGGTATCTCAGTCTCATTTGACATTGAGAAGAAAAAGCTTCCGAACTGCTCATCCTTGTTACCTTGTTACCCCAACAGGTTTGAATCCTTAATTTGCTTCTTCACATATTTTACTGTCCCCTACTCGTCACCTTCGCGTCAAAGCTCCCTTCGACGCGCCCTTGCAATGGAACTTGCTTCTTGGAGCGTTGAGGGTACTGATCGGTTTGTCCACCGACTAGGGGAGTAAGTTCTTGGGTTTACACACTGTGTGAACAAGAGAACTGACCAGAGATAGCCTTTACCCCACAGGCATCTTCTTCGACCTCACAATTCATACCACGGACCAAGCCTTGAAGGTACACAGACTGGTAGTCTGCAGCCGATCTGAGGTTTTCTGTCGGTTCTTCTCTGATGCTCCTATTGTAAGTCTCCCCGTGCCCAAGCCCTTTATTATCCACAGGCTTGGCTGACTTTGACGATTACAGGAAAGCGAACAAGCTCGTGTATTCGAAATAAAGGACGAGCATCCACGCATCGTGGAAGCCATGATACGCTCGTTCTACGGACTACATTACGACATCAGCCAATCCGAGCATAAAATGTGTCCCATGTTATTCAATGTCAAAGTATACGCAATTGCCGACAAATTCGAGGTGGATTATCTCAAAGTCCAAACAAAATTAACCTTCGTCACCCTCGCCCAAGACCACTGGAACTCGGACGAATTCTTGACGGCTGCTTTTGAAGCATATAAAACGACGCCAAAGTCGGATCGAGGTCTTCGGGATGTGGTCGTCGCGGTTTGTCAAAAGTACATGAAGGAGCTGCGTGAGAAGAAGGCATTCGAGAAACTGATTGAAGAAACTCCCGGGCTTGCTACCGATCTTGTGCTGCTTTCGCACATGTGGTTGCCTCAGTCTGCGTCTACGAGAGTTCGTCTTGTTCAGTCTTTCTCTTGTCTGTCTTGTTTTGCGAGATGGCAGATCCAGGTCGGGTTGGCAGAGTACTTTACTGCATGTCCGTTTTGCCATGATGATAAGGTTGGGCCTTTTTGAGGTCTTTCTTGCTGTGGTTTGGGAGATTATCTCTCTCTTGGAGATATTATGGTTCTTTTGTGATGTTAGTAGGAGACTTTAACACAAAACAGAGACATGTTTGGGTATCTCCATGTTATGAATACACAGATTTTGTTGGAGACTGCGGAAACTTGATACTCTACTGGATGACCTAGGTAGTTAGTATATTCTCTGATATCCTTCTTGAAAATTCTGCTACGTAGAAATTAGATGTCTCCCGGAAGATCCGAATCATATATGTATATAAGGCCGACCATCCTAATCAACACCTTCTTCAAACACAATAGCAGGCCTTGAATCCAGCCTCTACCTCCCACGCATAGAACAGCCAGATCTGCTAAAGACTGTTAAGCACTGTGGTAGCACTAGCCAATTCATTCCTGGAACTTAACGAACCCCTCCTCCACGGCTTTAACAATTTTTAAACAGGGCCGTCTATGAAAGGTATGTGCTGTTGCGGGCATGTAATGTTGGACGGTGGGACTATGCCTTGAAGGTATGCCTGAACATATCCAAAGTAACAGTTTGACGCCCCCTGGTCGATGACTGTATGCTGCATTCAATAGAAACATCCCACGAGTAAGCCTAGACTCTTATTTGAGATTTTTGTGTGATTGAGATTTGATAACAACTTACACCAACGGCTTCTTGCAATAGAAGTACCGATCCGGCAAAGCGAGATGACATCTTGCGCGCGCTGCGAAGAGGAAAAGTCAATCAGTAACATACCAGACGGCGGGAAAATTTGGCCGCAACGTACGATGTTAAGGGCGTTATAGGGTCGATGGTATTACTCGCAAACAGGATCGGGAAGGACGTAGGCCTGTCTATTGCACTTATTGGGCCTGGATAAAAAAGAAACTGGTTAGATTTTGCTTCCAATGCAGACGTTTATTTTTCCGAAGAGGAAGTTTAAAGAATGCGGGAAAAGAGAGAGAGAGAGAGAGAGACAAAAAGAGGATTGCCTACCTTGAACCACCATGCTATCAGGCAATTGCGGTCGGAATGATCTACACAAGATATTTTCCAAGTAGATAGGGTAGATATCACCGATATACTTGCTCTTGGAAATCGTGTACTCGACGTAACTCTTGAATTCTTCAATGGTAGTAAGCCTGTTTCTCCGATACGAATCGGCACACTGGATGGCGAGACGGGCATCGGATGTAGAATTTAACCCGTCAAACATGCCCGCAAGAGCAGACACGTCCCCACGCTCGATCTGGTGTAGGATGTCGGCCATGACTGGGAATTTTGCCAGTGGGGCGTAGATAGTATTGAGAAACAGAGCCTTCAGGTCTGAATAGGTGACCAGTGTCGGCAGGTCTCGACTTTGGACCCCGCTTACCGGGACCGGATGGTTCTGAAGCTGATGGATGATGCCGTCCATTCTGGCCGTGATGTCAGTTGGCGTGGGTCCCCAGAAGGAACACTTTTCAGGACCTGCGGAATGGCAGAAGCTCGAGAATTTTCTCATGGCCTCATCCATTTGATCGACGTTGTCCCTCCAGTCATTGTTATAATATTTCTCTGCGTTCACAACACCATCGAGTATCATTCTCCCAACTCGGTCAGGAAACATGGAAGCGAAAGTGCTACCGATGACATTGCCGTAACTGATGCCATAACACCACAATTTGGCGTCTGGTGGTGACTGACCGGCCATCTCGGCCTCGGCTTCTATAAATGTGAGCAAATCATGGGCGACCGCCGGTGTAGTCACATAATATCCATGAGGTGAATTATTCTTGACAGCATCATTGCACCACTCTCCGTAGATAGAGCTTGAATAGTACTGTTCCTCAAGCGATGTTGATGAGACGTTGGTAGCGCCTGTACTGTGCAGTCGACTGAAGGCCAATCTTGCTTCTGCATTCCCCGAGAAGCAGTCGAGGCTCGAATCGCTGTTGTTCACACCGCGAGGGTCAAAGGAGACGAAGTTGTACTGCTCTCCGAAGATTTGCCCTACGAGGGTCCGGTATGAGAGGAGGAGGTCGACACCAGAACCACCCGGACCGCCTAACGAAGTGTCAGTCCAGTCACATGGGTTTCAGATAACTTTTTATGATTGATCTGATCGAGATCTTACCAGGGATGAGTACAATGCTTGGGGACTCAACGGTGGCATTCTTGCCAGCCAATTTTATGAAGGCGATTGACGTTGTGCCAAGACTTCTGTTTGAATAATCCAAAGGAACTTCCAGTCTAGAGCATGTAAAGTCATCGAAACATGGTGTCCACGTGAGGTTGTCTGATGGTTCAATCTAGATAGCTAGTCAGAAAGCTTGAAAGCCTTAGAGGATATGGTTCAGCAAAGTCCAAGACTTACATTGTCAAATCCATAGGCCATGCCCGGATCATGCCAGCGATCAGCTTTGCATCCCAAGCTCATGAAAAGAATGAGGGAATTCACAAGTCGTTTCATTGTTACTCCCAGAAGGTTTCCCATTGAGCTTTCTGTTATGTTGCTTGCAAAAAAAAGTGGTGATATGTATCATTGCAGCTGGCATAATTGCGATACCAGGGAGCTATTTATACCAGTTGAATTTCCTAAGAGACTTGTCAATCAAGATTATCGGTTTCAATTGCTCAGCTCCTTAGGCTGCCGCATTCTTCCTATCAACTCACAATAGCTATTGCGCACACTCTCTTAGCCCTCCGTTTGTACGAACCAGCCAATCAATATATATTTTACTACCACCAGGTTTAACTACAGAGGATGCGGGGGCATAATCTGACCCTTATTAATGTATTTGTGGGTCTAAGGCTTTAATTTATCTGCTGAATCTCCAGTGAGATTAAGGCTCTGAAGACACTGTCCACGGGTCTTCATACGGAGTAGATATTAGCATAATCTAGAGACCCACAAAGAGGTGCCTAGAACCTTGGAAGCTCTCCTTTCTTGGCGCCCCGCCTGTACGAACTAACCAATCAAAACCTGTCATATGCACTAGTCACTACCTAGGTATCACCTGAGGATTTATAACCTTGGAATGATTGATTCATCTTTGAGCTACATATGTAGTCTTTCTCCAAGCTTCTTTTTTTGTACTTTCCTTTCTCATTCAAGTGTGCATCGCAAAGGGTGTGATGACTTCCCCGCTGGCATACCTGGCATACGAACGGACGAATAGACGATCTTCTTGAAATTCGATCGGTACCCCATATAATTCGCATTTCAACGCCAATGCTGTGTGCAACTTGCAAATCTTGGCCAGCTAACATCAACATGATGGACGAGATCAAGAACGAGAACACCAAGACGGCCAATCAAGCTTGGAGAAGAAAACCTCGCAAATTCGCTCCAAAGTCAAGACTAGGCTGTAAGACTTGCAAGTGAGACTTGACTCCGTGTATTGCTACAAAGCGATCAATTATGTTCAAAGACTCAAAAACTGACAATCAACATCGGTGCACGCCTCAGGATAAGACGAGTAAAATGCGATCTATCTCGGCCTTTATGCTTGAAATGCCATTCCACAGGTCGAACCTGTGACGGCTATAGTGAAATGCCCCTCGCTTTCAAGACCGAGAAGACCGAGATTGAACCAAGTCATTATCACAACGAGAAGGCCGACAGAGCAGAGAGCTGCGACATTTACCACCCTTGCACCGCGATCAGTGCATGTCAGCCAAAACAATGGGGCGCGAAATACCATGGCCTCACTTTACAAAATCTCGGACCCTTTATGATCCTACCAGTGACTGGGTCAACCCAGGCAGAGGCAATGTGTTTTTTCGAGTATATTTCGATCAAGCATCTGAATGAATACCACCCCTGCGAATCATGGCGGAAGACTCTTATATTCTTCTCCCAAACAGTGCCATCGGTGCGGTATGCCGCCATTGCTCTGGCCTTAATTCACCGAAACTACCTAGATCGCGATTCTAGCGATCGTGTGCATCAACCGCAATCCTTGAAAGACTGGCTACCGGATAAGGCTCCCTTGCTCCACTATAATCGGGCCATTCAACTTCTTCTGAATCAGGAACGTGGTGACAGCACCGAAATAACAGCCGTCACCCTTTTGGTCTGCTATCTCTTCACCTGCTTTGATCACCTGGCGGGCAACTACGTACAAGCAGTGAAGCACCTGCGTGGAGGTGTGGAGCTCTCACGCAACATCGACAAGGCTATACTGAACAACAACAGTACTTACGACAATGCCAAACCCTCAGGGGTTCGCACCCTTATCTGCCAGGTCACAAGACAGATCCGCCGTCTCGACATGCAAGCCGTAATGTTTCTGGTCGACTGGACTCCAGCCGACATCCAAGAGACATTTATGTCCCAGTTTCCACTCTCCGGCGGTACCTTTCGGTCTCTCGACCAAGCCGCCGACCACCTCCAGATCCTCGTCGCTCGAGTAATGAGACTGCGCAACACGGAGCAGCAAATGTCCCCCATGGGTAATATGCCGCCGTTACCTTCGTCACTCAAGGATATCGTTCTCCGGCAGTTGGAAACGTGGTCGAATCTCTTCGAAAACATACTGCAACAAGGCAGCTCCTATGAGACAGATTCTGAAACTTACCCGCTCATATCACTGCTGCGCCTACAACATACTATCGCACGGATTCTCCTCAGTAGTTACGGACCTGGCAGGGAAATGGACTATGACGACTTCCTGCCCCAGTTCCAGCAATGCGTGGCCTTGGCGGGCGACGTAGCGGCAGCGCATGAGCGGTATTCGGGGTCGTTAAAGCCGACTTTTACGCCGGAGATCGGAATTGTCCCCGTGCTTTACATAATCGGGGTCAAATGCCGGCATCCCATGGTCCGACGCGAGGTCTTGAGTATCTTGCGACGGCAACCGATACGGGAGGCGGTTTGGGATAGCATCTATGCTGCCAGGGTGGTTGAGCGGGTAATCGAGATTGAAGAGGGTGGGTCTGGGG
>JASJUN010000599.1:0-16074 GCA_035048945.1 Penicillium sp. E22 | reverse complement strand
GTCTAACGTCTAGCCCACATGTTAGCCAAGACATTTAGCGAATAAGCCTTGCCATATACCGATTAGTGTTTTCTGTGTCTTCCAATCGGTTAGAATATCCTTGTTTCTTTCCACAAACAACACAACATCGAGTTTCGGAGTGGAGATCCCCATTCGGGCATCCCGTTATTACCGAGACCAACCGAAACTCGGGGGTTCGTGGGGGTAAACCCGTGACCAGGGGGACATCAGGCCAGTATTACCTTAGCACTTTTCCATTTGACAGTCGGGTACTGAAGTGA
This sequence comes from Penicillium sp. E22, assembly GCA_035048945.1. Taxonomy (NCBI): domain Eukaryota; kingdom Fungi; phylum Ascomycota; class Eurotiomycetes; order Eurotiales; family Aspergillaceae; genus Penicillium; species Penicillium sp. E22. The sequence goes on along the minus strand of JASJUN010000599.1, from coordinate 15,793 downwards.
ATTGTCGGTGTTCGCCCTCCATTGCCGTTGTAGATTGTGATTTAGTTACGGGCAAAGGGGCACACGTGCAAGATGCGAGGACTAGCCGAAATATATATCTAGAAATAATTATTATTGGCTTCCAGGCTATTTTTTTTTTTTTTTTCGCTAGGAAGATTATATGTCTCACGATATTTAACGAACATGATTGAGATCAGTTCTTCCACAATGGAAAAACTAAGGCTGGGTACTATAACCATTGTAGAGCGGAACGCTCTAGGTAGTATGCTCTTTTAGCATACGGGTCGATTCAGCACTCGTAATTCGGCATCATACCAACCGGGGCAAGAGAATTGGGACGGCAGTCCAGGAAGTGAATTTTGAGAGGTGCAGGAGTGTGTATTGTCAATCTGTAACTATCTGCTACTTTTATCCTCTGCCCAGAGTGCCCAGGTGTATATCAATGTTTATATAATAAAACTGCAAAAAGAAAGGAAGGGCAGGTAGGACTAATACGTAGTGAGGACTAGTTATGTCCCCCACTATAATAACTAGTTATATAGTTTTGTTAATTATGTACGCTCTTTCTGATATTTGGTTCACGTCTAAGGACCTGGAAAAGGAAATTCACGAAAATATTGAAAACAAAAAATGAAATTTTTGTTTCAATCAAACCATTATTATTAACACACAGTACCCCGTAGTACATATTTAAAATGGGATTCAGAAAAACATAAGTGGTCAAAGTTGCCTGAGGACAAGCTGCAGAGTATCATTTATGCCTGAGGCATCAAGGCATCAGCACCAAGGCATTCAACAAGATAAACAAGTCCCCAAACGGAGGACGCGTGGACGCGTCTGACTATCATCGTTTGCAACCTAGGAAATCCCAAGATTCAATCGTCTGGCCCAAATGCTTCACGGTATCACTACTATCTCACCACATTATACTCTATCCATTCCACGAAGCATGGCTAGTCATTTCCCTTCTAAGAACCTGGAAAAAGTCTCGATTTCACCACGTTGATACATGCGATATTGCGAGAACCCGACCCTACTCTTTAAGTGAATCATGACCCCAGTTTTTGAGCGATCGGTAACTCTTGCTACTCGTGTCGTGCTTGGCTCGCTCCTCTTGCGCTAAATGGCGCTTGCAGTAGGATACCACGCGACGCATGTGGTCAATGTCTTTATCGTTGTAGTCGGACGGGTTCTCGATGGGATTGTTCTCAAGGATCTGAACAATCCTTCGGCCACTATCGCCATCTTTAGCGCTCGTTTCTGTTTTCTAGCTGGAATTTTGCGACCGAAGGCGAGCAAGGAAAGGATTACTAACTAACCTTTCGTGACCAATAGTCTCCCCGGAACCACCCGCCCAACCCGATGTGTGTGATTGATCTTGTTCAAGCCATTCACGAAGCTCAGTTGGGGTCATATTCACGAGATCGTTAAATTCGCTGGTGAGATTGTGAACTATTTTTGTTTATTAAGCCTATTAAAGGGAAGGTACTCAATCACGGTATCTCTGTCCTTCATTGTTTCCACTACGGAACTAAATATTAGACTTTCGGTTGGATGCCACGAGTGATGAGTAGCATTGATTTCGCTGTTAAGGATTTATTGTTTGCAAAGTTCAGTTTGACGTCACAAGCGGCAAAAGCACATATTCCACGGTTGCCATGTCACGATGACAACGCCAGTATCTACCTAGGTAGCTACATCCTGGCTTAGGTTACCTTAAAAGGTGCGTCCCTAGCTACCTAATGTACAATATAGTCCGGGTTATGTAGCACGCATATCGTGGATTTACCATTAACTATAATACATACAGGTCCGCGGAGATGTAGGATCTCGAGAACATATCCTTATCTTGCCAAGACTCTTAATTCTGATAACTCATTCTCATTTGACTCGATAGATCTTCGCAGTGTGAACATGCTCGCTAGTCAGTCATCCTGTCAACAACGTTCCACTCTTATCTGAGTTCAATGATCATCATAAGTCTAGATTTGAAATAGCCGAGTGCGGGAACTATTTGCATGTAACCATGCTAGAGAGGATTTCCGCCGAGGTGTGAGAGATAAGCCATTCATTTCACCAGGAAGGGAATTTTCGAGCCCAAATGATATATCTTCCCTGGCCATCTAGAGTTATATGTCTGATTTGCCCACGGAAGGGTCGTCACCAACTGAACTAGTATCTCCAACAGACTGCTATCGTCTTTTGATCAAAATGACCTTCGATGCGCTCTCTTCCAAAGAGGTGACCGAGGCCGTCTCAAGAACAGGGGCACATAAAGGGAATATGCGGCTGGACAAGGTATTTTTTAGTGCAGTATCAGCTGGTTGTTTACTTGCATTCGCTTGCGGGACTACTCTTAGTACCACTGCCACACCCTGGTTTCAAGACAATGCCCAGGGTTTGATCCGAACTATCAGCGCCTTGGTGTTTCCTTACGGTCTGTGTATGATCCTCCTAACAAATGCGGACCTTTGCACTGGATCTTTTATGGTATGACTGCCTACAAAACGGACATGATGACCTTGATGCGGACCATCAAGTGACTAACGTGTATCTTAGTTTACTACATTGGCAGTGCTCCATCAGCGCTTGCCTTGGTCAAAAATGCTCATTCACTGGGCTGTGACATTCATTGGCAACTTCGCCGGATCTTTATTCGTCGTGGCTATCATCTTCGGCTGTACGGAACCGACTCTCGCTTCCCCTTTGCTATAAAACGATGTGACTAATGTTGGTCCCATAGATGGAAATGTTTTTTCCGCAGAGCCGTTCAGGTCCGCTGTTATTTCTTTCGCCACAAAGAAGCAGGTCACTCCTGACTTCCACATGATACTCCTGCGTGGCATTGGATGTAACTGGCTAGTGTGTTTAGCTTGCTTTTTTGGTATCCAAGGCCGTGATCTGGCCTCCAAGGTTATAGGAATATGGTTGCCCACTTTTGCATTTGTTTCCCTGGGCTTCGACCACGTCGTTGCAAACATGACATTCATTCCATTGGGTATCTGGCTTGGAGCACCACAGATTACAATTGGCCTATACATCTGGAAAGGTATCATCCCGACTTTATTAGGCAATATCATCGGCGGAGGTATATTTTGTGGTCAGTACCAACACCCATATTCGCAAATGTCGAAACTAATGAAAACCATAGGAACTTACTATTGGTACATGTACCTTCTGGATCTAAATACCCTGCCTTTGTACGGCGAGGAGAAAATTCGCGATAGCTCATTGAAGTCAGTGTCGTGCTCAGATCGAGCTAGCACCAAGCGACCGGACATTGAGGCATCGGCTGGAGGATTTGGTGACCAGAACCCACATATGAATGTGCAGAGGTAACGCTAAGGGTGGCCTAAGTGAATTGGAATACAGCAATGTATCTATCCAATGTCTTCAATCATAAGCTCGATCGGAGTCTTGGGCATGCATTGATCTAAGCATATACATCCATGTATAGTCTCAAATTTCGATATGACTGCCACAGCGCCGATCAATTTCCTTTCTCATCTTTTTGATTCGCCAGAGCTTGCGATTATATGGATGTATATTGCGTGATGCTAGCTTTGGTATATCTTGGCTTGTTAGCCGAGAGCAAACCACCATCGGGTTTCGGGTTGGGATCATATTACATACAGACCAGGGTAGGTGTTGCCTGCAGTCTGAACACAATAAATGGGTGCTGTGGTCGTATTCTCCTTATTCTTGAGAAATTGGAAGTCAATTTTCATGCAGATCAGGAGGGAGATACGACCAACAATGAAGCGATAGGCCGAAACCGATCGGCACGATGAGCCGAGCAACCGAAATCCCACCAGACGGGGACACGGAGTGATAGTATATATATCAGTCAATACCTATTTCTGATGATAGATCAAAATCTTCCTTCGAGGACACTGGTAATCAGGTTTCTTCGATAAGAGTACTGTTATCATTCATTCACATCCAATCTCGTTCGACCATGGCCCCCGGACTGGTGGAAGAACCTGGTTCACAGACTTTGTCGCGCCCCATCAAGCTCTCTGTGTTCCCAGATGGATTCAAAACGTCTGGCCAGCATCCCCCCGTATATTCACAAGTTCGGCCCTACGCCGATTTCCCGAAGACTCATACTGGCCCTACAGTATGGAAACCCGAGGATTATCGCGAGCATCCTGAGCTTTGGACGCATCGATTCACCACAGAGGAGGTTACAGAGATCAGCAATGCTACAGATCAGTTCATACAGAGTGGAGCCCCTTTGACTGGAATATCAAAGGTGTGATTATGCGCGAGAATTTGACGAATACGAAATGTGGAAATTAACTTGTCTACAGGCGAAGTTTCCTTTGCCCAATTTGTCCGAGCGGCTGGAAGAGCTTCGACAAGACCTGATTAATGGCAAAGGATTCTTTCGCTTTAGAGGACTTCCTGTTCAGAAATGGGATCTCCAGAAGTGTGCAACGGCGTATATGGGCCTTGGCACATACTTAGGCTACTTCGTCAGTCAGAACGGCCGTGGTCATGTCCTCGGTCATGTCAAGGATTTAGGAGAAGACCCAACCCAAACCGACAGAGTTAGAATTTATCGAACAAATGCTCGGTATGTAGCTACTCATACTGGATGTCGGATGGCGTTGGATCAAAAGTTAACTTGCTCACTAGTCAATACTTCCACACGGATGGAGCCGATCTTGTTGGGCTCCTTTGTATCGCCAAATCTCTGTCTGGCGGGGAGTCTGACATTGCGTCTACGCATCATGTATTCAATTTCCTACAGGAGAGGCATCCCGACGTGACACGAACACTATGTGAGCCCAACTGGTATTTTGACCGGAAGGGTGAGACGTCCGAAGGCGAAGAAGGCTGGATTCGAGGTAGCATCTTCTATCTGGAAAACGACAACGGTAGCTCTAGCCCACGAGTCTACGCAAGATTCGATCCTATGAACGTGACATCACTAGCCCGATTCAACTCAGGGCCTGATGCATGTATACCCCCTTTGTCAGACAAACAGAAACACGCCCTGGAGGTATTTGAGAAGACCTGCGCTGAGCTGTCGCTACACATGATTCTAGCTCCAGGTGATATTCAATTCTTGAGTAATACACATGTCTTCCATGCACGAACAGCGTACACGGACCATCCACCTGGGGCGGTTGATGAGGACGGCCGGCCTGCCCGCCGACGACATTTGATGCGACTTTGGCTGTCGGCCCCAGAATCAGAAGGAGGATGGAAGCTTCCGTACCACGATACTTTGGAGAAGAAACGCGGAGGTATTCAGGTTAATGACACTCCTCCTGTCTGTCCCTTGGACGCGGAGTAAAAGCGTAGAACGCTGTATCAATACTACTACAGTGAGTATGAAATTATACATATTGTTTCAAACCGTTGATGCTATCAAATCAAAATGTAAGGCGATCGTCATAGGTAAATAGTAAATAAACATCACCCATTACGCGAAAGTACCCCAAACGCCTTCAGCTTTGCTGAGGGAATGGAAACACAGGCAACCAGGGTTGTGTTTGGGTGTTGGGATATCCACCTGCCCATGGCAATAGTCCAGCTCCCTCCGTTCCTGATCCAACTGCCGTGTCTGCGGGCTGCCATGCCCATCCAAGATCGGACATGAACAAAGTTTGTAGCTCCTCAAGGCTCGCCTGATCAGCCCTAAGCCCAGCTGGACCATTGTCTGCCTGGGAGTCACTAATAACTTCGCAAGGGGAACGAACAGCGTCGACCCTGTTTTCGGAAATGGCACTAGTAGGTGCGGACGCAGTGCTCGCCCTTTCCGGGGCATGTCGCTCTGGTATAGATTTGCGTGCCATTCGGAAAATTGTCAACGGATTGAGGACGTAGTCTGGCGCACTTTGAACTGGAGTTTCTCGAAAGTCGTTACTGTAATTCACATTTAGCAAGTAAAGACCATATTCAAGAAACAGTTACCTTTACCTCATGTCTTCCTCCTCAGTTGACTGATACGGGTCATCGGGTATGATGTTCTGCATGACCACTTCGGACTCAATACCAGAACGATCAAGCATTGTTTCCGCCGCGGAGGACTGGGAACCCCAAGAAGTAGATTAGCAATCCAGAGTTCCATTCAAGTTGGAGGTTGTAAATAGAGAATGTGGACTAACGAGTGAACTTGCAATCGCATTGAGTGGTCCCATTGACTTCAGTGCGTTGATATTACTGTGGAGGAGAGGAATTGCAGCTAGTGCAAGAGCCTTTGAATTCTCTGAGCGTGGATCTAGGATCTGAGTCAAATGGTATACCATGATCCGGCAGCTGTCATACGCGATGGTGGGAAGCCAGGAGTCTGCCAACATCCGAGGACCATGCCTAGCTGCCTGCCCAATGATAGTTGCCAAAGCCCGAGCTGCGTCAAAGAGGACTTGTTGAAGATGCCGAAGAAAGTCAGCTTGTTCAGGAGGGAAGTCGAAGGCGGCTCGGAGTTTGTAAAGCGCAGGGGCACCTAATCGATATAGGTCGCAGATGGTTTGATAATACGTGCAATGAAGCAAACATAGGGCCCCTAATTGCGAAGTATCTTTGCGAATGTACATTGCATCGGGTGTGAATTGTAGACTTGCTGGTAGAGAGTCATACCATGCCCGACAATCCGCATCTAAAAGAGCAAATTCCGATGCAGGGTCCCACGGAACCATAGCGTCTCCTAAATGTTTTATATACCTTGTTCAACTTCAGCAAGTTTCAAGAAAAGAGAGAAAATGAGGATGGCAAATTTCATGCTTAAAATACCTTAAAACCCTTTTGCGGATTGAGATATGTCGAATGAAATACGCCATTATTCCCATATTAGGCAACAGAGTCTTTGGATCTAAATCTTCCGGTAGGATTTTGAGCCAACTTCCAGCATGTAAAGTTTCTGTGAGGCAGGGGACTTGCTGAGTGAAGTTGCGCTCATTGCATGGAAGTTGAATCTTGATGTCTCTTTCATCCATTAAAGTCAGCTGGTCTACTCCGCTGCCAACAAGCGCATCCATTATGTAGCAGCTCCACATCAAGCGCCGACGAGACTCTTTTGCCGTGACTGGAAGACCGTTATCGGTATCCTGGCAGAGGATGTCGGTGTTGTATTCAAGATTGATCTGTAGCCCCTGGGTCATGCGTGTAGTAAGTCCACTCAGCATAAACGCATTTGCGAAGTTCCCCAATCGAACAGCATAATCATGAAGAAGAACGGCCGCCTTGCTAATTTATTAGTGACAATATTGCGGCAAGGAAGTGGGCTTGACTGTCAAGCAGAGCGCACCATTAAACTTTCAATGGTCACACGATCTATGGTCTCAAGAATGAGTCGCTGGGCAATTTTAGCCCATTGGGTGCCCGCAAGAAGGACGAAAGCGGGCTCAAGTGGAGTTGTCGTCTCGCTGTATGACAGAGCATAAAACCTTGAAAATAGTGATGAGCTTATTGGACGTTGTTTCCGAGATATGACTTGGTTGGGCTTACTGGGCTCCGAGTGCACATATCACATGTAAAAGAGCATGATTGTCGAAGTTTTTTGAAACATCTCCATCCAATCGTTGTAGGAAAGAAGGCTTGTGCATAAAGGCAAAGGCGCGCAGAGGGTGGATATTGTTAAAATACTCTTCGACTAGCATCGTGATTCTTGATGAGTTGGGAAGGTCATGAGTAGCCAACCTGTAGCCAGTGAGCAGAAGTTCAACATAAATTAGCGGAAGACTTCACAGCTCACCAATCAAGTGGAGATGATGAATTCCCAGTGGTCTCCAGTAGTGGGAAAGCCTGTTGTGGTATAGGCGGCGATCCCATTAAGCTTGGCAGACTATCCTGCATAGATGGTATCTGCCCAAAAGACCGCTGAGGAATGGAGGGCAGGGATGGAGTTACGTCCCTGTTGCCCGTCGAGGTCACGCTGACTCTGCGCACCCAAGTGGGCTCTGTGGATTCGGCATAAACACATTCGTTTGAACATTTCCAACGGCATCTTTGGCATGGCCGCTCACCAGAGCATTTGGTCTTCGAAGCACGACATGCTGTGCAAGAACGATATGTCCTTTTTCCTCTCGCAGACTCTCCCTGGTCTATTTCACCTCCGGTTGGTTGAGACCTTAGTGGCGTTGTATAGCCGGAACAGACCAGTCGCAATCGAGCACAGTTGCCGCATTTGCCAGGTCTTTCGTCACATTTGACCTGTGAAATTGCGATTGCATGCTTTAGAATAGCAGATCACGGAGCAGCAAGATAGCTTCTCACCTTTCGGGCACGACAGGTGCGACAGCCTACACATATTAGCGGAGTGACCGACCCTGTGCAGCGGGTTACTCACCAAACCGTGATCGCGATGTTTCTTTATTCGAACCCATGCCAATGACGGAGTCAACAATTCAGTAGTGTCATGAACATTGAGAGGGGGTTTCGGACTATCGGTCGGTCGGTCGGCTAATGTGATGGTGGGATATGCATGTCGAATGACGAATCACAGAAAATGTGGGGAAGGCCCATTTCTACAAAGAGGCTAGCGTCTACCTAGGTAGGATATGTGTAGATCCATGGATCGTATCGTCTGTATGTATACCTAACAGGAATAAGATGACTATGTACATGTATTCATTTACCCCGGGGTCGTAGCTATACAGATTCACCTTTATAAAGGAAATATTTATATTCAACAAATCGTTTTGGCTTTAAGGTCCTCTTCGCTAAGGCGTTTAACGATCTCCCTCACATGTTTCCGTGAATTGTTGATTTCACTCACACGTGATTATTTATCCTAAAAATCCTTAAGCTCTTCAGGAAGCACTTGACCCTGGAAGGGCAAAGCTATACCCTCCGGAAGTTTGGCGGGATGCTCGGTCTACGCTCTCATGATACCATTTAGTTACGCTTAAAACCTTGAAGCTATATGTAGTATCAGGCAATGAGGTCAATTTAATGTGGCAAAATAAAAGTAAGAGAACAAGATAATTGAAGCAAGGGACCTCGGGAGACATCAATTGATTTGTCGATGGAAGGTTGAAGGGAGCGAGAGATGACTCGGGACAACAACCCTGGTAACATGGCAAACACTACAAACATAGCAAATTCCACAAACATCACAAAGGGGACGGCCCCCACGTTGACGGTCGAATTTTGCTTACTTCCAAATAATCCATTCCAAGGTTTTACAGTCCCTCCATTATCGTAGAGTTACTTTTCTTCATGTCGATATGGGCTCTAAAACAGCTGAGAATGAGAGCCAAGGAGGCGGTGGTAAGTCACACAACAATCGATCTCCATCGAAGTCGGCTGACATTTGGCAGATGCTCCTCCCAGCTCAACCAAGGCGAATGCCACTGGTGGGGAACCACGGGGCGCCCATTGGTCCCGGGATGGTGATGGCACACTTGGAGAAGGAGATGGCGATGACGATGCCGACGGCGACAATGTCCCCTGCACTCTTACCCTGTCGTTGAATTTGCAACCTGCACCCTCAACGAATTCGAAGAAGAAACGAAAGCGCCCTAAGAAGAAGTCTTCTGTGTTGAAGCAATCTTCACCCCCGCGAATTCCTCTTGCCGATCTCTTCCCTGATCGCCGGTATCCACATGGCGAGACTCAAATTTATGAGTCTGTGGCCGAAAATACGGCCCGCACAACTGCCGAGGAAATCCGACACCAGTCCCGTCATCACATCGAAGATGACACCGTTTTGAATGACTATCGGAAGGCTGCGGAGGTACACCGACAAGTCCGACGCTGGACGCAAGAGAGCGTGCGTCCAGGTCAGACCCTCACCGAGATTGCTGTGGGAATCGAAGATGGCGTTAGAGCGTTGCTCGATAATGCTGGCCTTGATACTGGGCAAGGTCTCATATCCGGACTGGGCTTCCCCACTGGTCTGTCACTCAACAATTGTGTTGCACACTACACGCCGAACCCAGGCCAAAAGGATGTGGTCCTCGACTCAAGCGATGTCATGAAGGTCGATTTTGGTGTTCATATAAACGGCTGGATTGTTGACAGTGCTTTCACAATGTCATTTGATCCAACCTATGATAATCTGCTTGCTGCTGTCAAGGACGCGACAAATACTGGCATCAAGGTAAATACTCCTTGGTTCTTATGCTAGACTTACCGCTGACCACTCCTAGAATGCGGGGGTCGATGTCCGTATTAGCGATGTCAGCGCTGCCATACAGGAAGCGATGGAGAGCTACGAGGTTGAAATCAATGGTCGGACGTTTCCTGTCAAGGCGGTGCGCGGCATCACTGGCCACAATATTGAGCAATATCGCATTCACGCCGGGAAATCTATACCATTTGTCAAGAACAATGACAACACCAAGATGGAAGCGGGGGAGATATTTGCTGTCGAGACCTTCGGGACAACCGGTCGTGGTTATCTCTTTGATGGGGTATGTTTTATCCTTCTTCCCTGCACTCGTCACATACTCACGCATTTCTTTAGCCTGGGGTCTATGGGTATGGTAAAGACCCATCTGCACCAAAAAGGATCACATCGCACCTCGCCAGCGCCAAATCCCTCTATCAGAAAATTAACGAAAATTTTGGCTCACTTGTCTTCTGTCGCCGGTATCTTGAACGGCTTGGCGTCGAACGTTATCTGGCTGGTGTGAGTTTTCATCGTTCTACCATGGGAATCATATACTTACAGTGAACAGATGAACAACCTTGTGTCTAATGGGTATGTTGAGGTTTATCAGCCTCTGATGGACGTCAAAGGATCGTATTCCGCACAGTTTGAACATGTTTGTGGGCCTTCTTCCACATAAACTAAGCCGCGATGCTAACATTTCTAGACCATCCTGTTGCGAGAATCATGCAAGGAAGTGATCAGTCGTGGAGATGACTATTGAGGTCGCTTCATTGCATCACTCAAAGTGTAGCCCTTTTATTGATTCTTTTCTAGTTTCCTACTTTATCGCTATTCAACATAGCTTTAACTAAACACTCATTTACAATACTCGGCTCTTGCCGTTCATTCAACATAGCATAGCTTCTTCTCAAGTTAACATCGATTGCCTCATTTCACGAATCTTTATTTATAAGTACTATTTACTGGTCTAATTCATAATGTCACCCATCTAGACAACTAGATATACGTATAGGGGTGAAAGTTCTACTCATTCACTATACATATGGGCCGAGGTAGAGTGTGATAATCGGTTGTAGTATCTAAGAGAGTGGATCGATAGGCCTAGCATGGGAAATTGCTGGATCCAACTTCGACCCCTTTCCCCAGAAATAGTTGGACAAAGATGATAAACGTCGGGATTACTAACACATATGGGGATAATTAAGATTTGGATGGATTGGTAGAAGTTAACTACAACAATGGTGACTGGAGAATTAAGGTTTGAATAAGCTGGTAGAAGCTTAATTAAGATTGAGTTTGTAGGTAGGTCAGCTACTGAAACTACTTTGCTAGTTTTTGAACTATCTATAACTGTCAGGATCAAGCACCGATGGAATAATTATCTTGGTCTGGCCACCAGCTGAATAAGTGGTATTTGTCCTCTCCCAGAGTGGTGCGGCAGGCTTTCAAAACACACACTGTACTCCTGTCAACTTCTTCGTGGGCCCCAGAGCAATTTCTCATTTTGACGTTTGCCATGCCTTATTTCCGACCTGACCTAGTAACTTATACCATGAAAGCAACCATGTTGGTGATACAGCACGTCAGGTGATTCATTGTACCTTTTTGCACTCGCATATCGCAGAACTGTTCGTATGCATTTTAGAGTTTAGCAATGACCATCATCGAAGTTCCAACGGTTCAAAATTTAGGGCCAGTCGTTTATTGATGCAATTAAAAGCCAAAATCCAAAATACATAGTAACTATAGAAATATTTTCACATTTCGTCACATTCTTATCATAAGGTAGATGTCCGGACCCCGGGCCCCTACAGATATAAAAACAGTATTGCCTCTCTAAGGCCAACAATGCAGACCCTACCGCCACAGGTCTACTATTAAGGACGGCAACCACAAACCCCTATCAGCAAGGGGTGCGATACGAAAATGGTGGAGCGTACGCCAGTCAGCCAGTATCCACTCGAAGCCAACTAGGGAAGGTAGTCACTCCATGAACGATCAACATCATGATTCATTATTTTCGCTTTTCGTTGGCCTTGAAATGCCTGATGTCTAGTATTGACGGCTTGAAAAAATTCCATGTCGGGAAACAAGGGAATTCTTATCCCTTGGCTTTTTTTTACATCGCTCAACCAAATGGAGGTTCAAAATTGCAAATTACGGCGACCTTGGAGATGTGCTCCCTTTTAAGTATGAGGTGAGATCCGCAGTAACAGTACAACACGATGGTTGCAAAACATGGCATCCTTTAGCGACGAGCTAACCGCTGAAGAGATTTTTGTTCCTGAATCTCTGTTAGACTCAACGTAGACAAATTTAGCTTAGCCTCAAGATGTTCGAGTGAGCCTATCTCCTTATTACCATACCCAAAACAAAGCAGGGGGGATCCAGCCTCAGAAGATGAGACAGCTCGCAACGAGGCGCCAAGCAAGCCATCCATCGGCTCTGGAGGAAGGGAGAGGAAACGCGCTTCCGATCCTTGGTATAATTGGGTAGCCCAACTGGGTTCTGAGCTGGGCTTTGGGCTCACGGGGGGTGTTCCGGTTTGGGGTTGCCGACGTCTACTGAGGGAGACAATTCCTCGCTGAGGTTAGACACGCTGCCACCAAAAAACATCACTAAACACCACCTGTTTACAAATACTCTAGCCACCTTTGCTCCAGTCTCCTTTTTTGATTGGTACCTTTTTGAGGGCTGGAAGGCGGTCCTAGAGAGGGCAGTCATGGGCAACCAAACCTACCCCAGAAGCGGTCGCAGACCTCCGAAGCTGATAATTCCCGGCACTACAAATTGGAGAATGGGGTGCCAATCTACCAATGATGTTTGTATACAGGGCCGCTAGGTACAGGACCTTTCCCCAAAGATATGTTCCCACTACTCCTCAATTGATCCCATTACTCAACACCTTATCGGCTAAGTTGCTTCGAGGTTGAATGATCTTGTCAGGAACGGCAAAAGCCGATTCAAACAGTGATCTCTGTCAGGTTCATAGCATGGAAGTACGAAACAGAGTCCGAAGCGATGTACACTTCCCGGATCTGCCCTGTACAGTTGTCCTGGACCAAGAAGTCTGTTCCGTTGTAGGTGACATGGTCCCCTCTCTTCATGGGTCTATGTTAATCGGTTAAGTGCACTGGTCGGAGAAAACATTTTCAACATGTCCACTTACGTTTGGAAAGTCTTGAAGTTTGGCCCAAGGATTCCATGCATAATCCATCGAGCAGCAATTGTGTGGTCTGCCGCGACAGTTGGAATGGGTTCAAAGTAATACTCGTCCCAGCCGGCTCGTGATCTTGTGACGAAGCTAGTCAACTCTTTTCTGTTTTTCGCACGGGTCTCTGAGCTGCCTTTGCCAGTCCTTGAGGGGAACCGATCGACGTGGAGCTCAACGTCGGGGTGGAAGACACTATCAATAAGTGACATATTCCCAGCCCACATCGCGATATAGTTCTTCAGGAGGTGATCGTGGAAATCGCGGGTAGTGATCTCGTCTCTGCAACATGCTGAACCAGCGGCGACAAATGGGGAGCCAAGAAAGGAGAATAGACCAGCTTTGGAGATGATGGAGTTGAGTTTCATAGTGATGAGCTGACTAATGTTCGGGGGCTAATATGTATTGAATGACGGGCGATTGAGGCGAGAGAAGAAAAATGTTAGGCTTTCGACTGTCTTTGCTCTGGGTTAATTCATCATTTTATAGCTGATCGGATTGAGCATCGCTGAAATAGATCATCTCACCCCTTTGGTCTCATTTCGACAAACACGGACTTGCAACCCAATCGTGGAACGCAGAAAGAGCGAAATCCATTCCTGAAGGTCTGAAATCGGTTAAAAAAGGGTTCAACAAAGATGGCGCAGCTAGATTGGAAAGAAACGATTGGACGATGCGGGCATGAAAATAATTTGGCCCCCAAAACAATGAAGCTTACAAGCTGGCGGCGCTGAATGTTCCTTCCTGGGCTTAGTGTAATGACTAGACTGCGCCAAAACCCGCAGACCCGCAAACCCGAAAAAACCCAACCCGCAAATGGGTTGGGTTTCGGGTAGACTTTTATAACCCGCAATGGGTTTCGGGTTATGTTAGGTAACCCATATGGGTTTGCGGGTTAGTTAGTTACCTATACGGGTTACTAAACAGTGCAAACATAGGAAGAGTCCAAGCTATAATTGTGACTAAGCACTCACCTACACCCTTTCCCGGTGTAGGTGAGCCCACACCTATTAACAAACCCATACCTGTTAACAAAAAAATCAACATTTCAATTTTAAACCTATTTTTCAGCCACCATACCATCTGGATCTACATATCTAAATAGCTCACTATTAACATCAAGATAATCTCTATCCCCTGATGCCTCTTCTTTTTCTTTGAGAGCCTGATTCGCGCGATGCCAGTAGTCTCGAATCCTTGCGTTCCCAGCCTCATGCCGAATATCCAATTTAGATTCCTTCGTACATCGCCGATACACCTTCGAATTGCCTGCAATTGATGATAATAGACTCTTAGCAGCACCTTTTACCATGCGCTTAGATTTTTTGATAGGAATTTTGTGGCTTTGCATCCTTTTTATCGTTTGTTTTGCAAGTGCTAGGTCTTGGATAGCCTACTTACCACCACGAATTGCACGGTCTATATACTTTTGAAGCTTTAGAAGGTCTGGTTCATCGTTCTCGAGTATCAATTGAACCTTATTCTCAACCTTTGAGAATCTTTGATCTGAATTAGGCGGCGAATTCGTTGCCGAACTGGGAAATTCACGGTCTAGTGATAGCGTATGACCATATATCTTAAGGACTGGTTCATCTTCCCAGCCAGGATCAATTTGATCACAAACAATATGTAAATCATAAGGCGAAAGACCTATATCTCGAAATGATGATTTAATAGTCTGTGCCTTAAAGGTGTCTTTGCGAACTGTTTTGATCATTCGAAGAAAATGTCGTTTATCATCAATATCTCCACCCTATCGTACAATCTCATTATTCTTTTTTCGGAATTTTTGTTTAAGAACTGAGAATGGCTTGCCATCAAGAGGCTGGCATCGATATGTTAACTTTGGTATAAACCACCAAGGTATAATGTTGAAGCTTTAGCAAATATGTTCGAATTCCGGGGTTCCATAAGACCCATGATTATCCATAACCAAAATCCTAGGTCTGCCTTTAACGACTCGCTTTTTAGTGGCATAATGGAAATCTAATAGCCATTAAATAGCAGTTTTATCATCCGTCCAGCCTTTAGCAGTTGGTTTAATAACCCTATAGTTAGTAGGATCATTATCGCCATCGAACCAATCTTCCATTTGTTCGGAACCACGCATTAAAAACCATGGATGCATAACCCAGCCATCGGCAGAGATACATTCAATGCCGGTAATATTCTGGCCTATTCCACCGGTCGCAATAGTCTCATATTTACGGGTGGAAGCAACATTTTCCTTGGTTCCAATACCAAGCTAAAAGCCAGTCTCATCCCAGTTATATAGTTCATAGGCCTGGATTTTATTCTTTTTAAGAAACTGGCCAAAAACCTGGTACCAATGAACTAAATCACTATGTAATTCAGCTTCAATCCTTGCTTTTTCCATTGGTTTTTATGTGCGTAGAGTAATATGGGGTGGTAGGCGTTGAATGAATTGATAGCCGTACATTTTGCCAACCTGCCGGTCGGAACCACAATGTTGTAAAAGACGATTCGCAGCACCCTCAATATCGATAGCAGTT
>JASJUN010000598.1:0-16102 GCA_035048945.1 Penicillium sp. E22 | reverse complement strand
TAGGAACAGATATATAAAGACGGGCTACCCCTCTTCTGTAAATAGGCCGACGAACAAGCAATCAATCAATCACATATCTCAACACTAACAACACGTTGTATCAACACTATTATCACGTGGCCTTAAAATTCGTATGCCGCTTCTGGTGGAAGCGGAGAGTCTGAGAAATACTGTAATCTGTTTGCGAATTCTGGCGCATAGTCACGGGGCGCATCGGCAAATACGCTCTACCCAATGCCGGAAACTGTATTTCTGGTAATTTTGGCGATCTACCAGAAGTACATCAAGAAAGGATGGTCGGGGCTTTGGGTGACCTCATTCGGCTTAGCGTAGCAAGAGTGGGGCACTGGGAAAGAAAGCCAGTGTGTCCGAGGGGTAATCTGTTTTCGAATTCTGCTGTATATGTGGAAAACAACGGAAAAATCGCTGTACCTTGGTGGAAAGTTAGTGGTGATAATTTTATTGTGATTGTGTGCCGAGCGGAATGGCGGACCCACCCACGGGGGCTCCCGAGCCCCTTGCCACCACAACCACGCGAAGAGGCACAGGGATCGACGTAACGGAAAACCTTGCACCAACGACCACGGTCCGGACCAGGAGACATGCACGAGTGGAAAGCGAGCAGACCCGCGCGGCCCCGGAACCCGTGGAACTGACCAATACCGGAACCAGCACTGGACGAGTGACAACCAGAGAGATTTGGCAGATTATCGTACACCTGCAACACACCATCGAGGAGCAAACCACGCTCATCCACGCCACCCGGACCGAACTGAGAGAAGTGAAAGATAACCAGAACGAGCTCCAAACCCAGAATGAGAAGCTACAGGAAGAGATTGCAGCGCTACGGTCGCAGGTAAACGAGAGGAACGCTCCAACCCCGACACGATCATGGGCGGCCGTTGCGGCCAGCACGGACAATCCGCAACCCCGGGAGACCCGGCGACAGACTGACAAAGACAAGAACTGCGTCCGAATCAGCACCCAGCGATCTGTCACTGAAGCGCTGGGCGCAGAGAATAACGGAGACGCGTTCGGCCGCTACCTCCCCACCCCGGCTGCGAACGCCCACATCAGGACGGCACTGTCGAAGACGCTATCCACCCAGGACGCACAGGTTGCGGGGATTGGTACTACCAAAACCGGATATGTGATCCGATTCAAAAACCAAGCGTCGGCTGAAACGGCCCGCAACAACACTGAGTGGCTGACCGAACTGGGCAACGACACTAGACTGGTGAAGCCACGTTTCGGAGTAGCCGTTCACCATATCCCGACCTTTGGGCTGGACCTCGAAAACAGGAAAACCGAAGCCATTGAAAAGATCGCAAACGAGAACGACCTCACAGACCGCGGATTTCGAATCGAAGACATAGCCTGGCTGAAGAAAAGAGACAAAGAACTGGGAACGTTCGCCTCAATGGGCATCTGGTTCGACTCTTTAGAGGCAGCAGAGTGGATGCTGGACAATGGTCTATTGATCGATCAACGGTACATTGGAAGAGTGGAAAAGTGTGAGATCAAAAAGAAACGGTGCTTCCGATGCCAAGGATTCGGCCATCTAGCGTGGTCCTGTGAAGAGACGCCCCAATGTGGCCACTGTGGCGGCCAACATAAGCGAGAAAGATGTCCTCCGGGCATCAGAGCGCGCTGCCTAGAATGCAGCGGTGAACATCCGACTGGAGACTTGCTCTGCCCGACGCCAGCCTCGGCGCCCCTAACGCAATGTTAGAGTACAACCTCCGAGTTCTACAACTAAATACAATGAAATCGAGGGCAGGCATGGAAGCTCTCGTCAACGACCATCAAAGCCAGAAACTGGACGTGCTCCTTATCCAGGAACCGTCGATCACTGCCTACCGAACACACGTGAACCACAGCGCATGGCGACTATATCAACCTACAGTGGAGAGCGATTCGGTTCGATTCCGGAGCCTTATCTATGTCAACCGCAAGCTCTCAACCTCCTCTCACCGACAAGTGAGATGCAACCATCCGGATCTAACGGCGATCAAGATCTGGACGGCCGACTCCCAGATCCTGATTTTCTCAGTCTATATTCCGCCCGTACCGATGCACACGCCGGATGGAACATCGGCGGAGGCGACCTTATCGGCAATCCACGACACGATTCAAAACGTCACACGAGACGACAGCAGAACCTTTAGCGTTATTTTGGCCGGGGACTTCAATCGCCACCACCCAGCGTGGGGGAGCAACCACATTCAACCTCGATTTATCGAGGACGCTGGGGAACTGATCAATTTCTTCCATGATTATGACCTTCAAAGCTGCCTCCCTCGGGGAACCGCGACCTTCTGGTCGTTAAGCCACCCGGGGAGAAGTTCCACGATCGACCAGACAGTGACAAACAGACCAGACCTACTCATCAAATGCCACCTCTACCACGACAACTATGGATCCGATCACCGAGGCACTTATTCAGAATGGTACCTCCAAGCGCGGCGCAACCCCACCACTAAGCCGAGAAAGGCGTACGACCGAGCGGACTGGGAGAAGATTGGAAAGGAGATCCAGGGGCTCTTCGAGCAACCGGGGGAGCTAGACTCAGCCGAGGCGCTAGACACAGTCGTAGAGAGACTTATAAACACGACCGCGAATGCAGTCGACAAGCACACACCCGATCTGAGACCTTCCCCATACTCCAAACGGTGGTTCACTGCCGACCTTAAAGCCCAACAGAAAGATGTGAACCGCCTACGACGCAAGTGGCAAGAGAGCTGCGCTGAGGTCGGACGAGCCGACTCCCGCACCGTGGCCGTTCACTCCTTGTTGTATATGGGTCCTATACTCATTTATCGTATCTGATTAGCGAGAGATCACGCAGTGACATGAGACCCAAACGTACTTGAAGGGTGCGTTGAATTTTTTTCGCAGTGGACGAGTCGACTCTATGGGAGATATTCCGAAGCAAGTCCTCGTAGACTCCAATTTTCAGCTGAGCCAACTCTACCTGCTTCCACTCTCTAACAATTTTTCCCTCGGAATAATTACATGCCGTTAGATCCTGAGCATTGCACTGGGCGCATATAGGCTTTTTGCCGTCGCACTTCATTTTGCGCTGTCGGCACGTGTCGCAGGCCCGCGCAGTTCGTCTTCGTCCCTCACTTTCGGGTCTTTCGCGTCTCAGACGTGGAATATGAACTTTGTTCATCATCTTGATTCAGGAAACAATTCAAGGGTCGTTCCGAGGGAGTTCTTCGCCCATAAATTTAATGAGGACCTTGTTGTGCCAACATAGTTGTTCTATCAAGAAGAAAATAACAACCTTCGAAAGACCAAAGAAAAAATGACAAGCCCCTCTTTCTTTCATACGTCACGCTATAAGGCGAGAGTGGGTCTATATACCTAACGGAGAAGGTATGTTGGGCGATCCATTCAATGCTACCAGAATTCACCATAATCGCCCCTACTTCTAATTGTGGTTCGTTTTATTCGACGGGACACGTTAACGCATAGATAGAAGAACGAACTACCGTAGGTATGTCGGTATATGAATAATTAGAATATGAATAGAGGGGTCAATTCATACCTACATCCCTCCGTTTTCAGCATATTGCTCTGCCACGAGTTTCGTTTTGCAGAAATCCCGAGAGACTTACATCGCATCACTTCGGTCCCAAACATTACAAGCAGGGGCATGGATGGTTCTCGTCCTATCTTCGGAAGATGTTGATTTTCATGTTTGTTTTCTTGAGTCAATCATAAGCAAACGGATGTATCAAAACTAGCGCATAATAAGTGGAGGCTTCCACCTTGCGAAAAAAAAAATTAGCAATGGAAGAAGCGAAGAGCGAAGCAAGAATCATCACAGACATTCCTGGTCTGGCCAGGAGTTCATTGCTATATTTTGGATTAAGGGCATGCTGGTACTGACTTTGTTGCTCCGGAAATGATGGGTGGATGAGCCATATAACAAATGAAAGAATCCACTTCAGTATTACAGTATCTTGTCAAAATTGTCGCCCTCCTTCTCTCCGCCTTAGTGAGACGTTGGTACAGCACATTCTAATCTTGCCTGATCACGGTCCCGTCGATGCCCAACGCGGGGTATCTGTTAAACCGCGACCAAGAGGATGTCACGTGCACATCACCCCACATCGTTTTCCTGGATTGTATGATTACTTTGTCTTTTCCTCCACCCCTTTTCTCAGCGACAACTATGACTGACTCACCAAACGGGGTAATCAACGCAAATCTGGTGAAAAAATCTCTCTGACAACTACAGTGAGTATTCACGCTACTCTGTCTCTGCTGGGTTGCAGCTCGTATTAAGACTAGGCACAGTTAGCACAGTCTGCTCTTCGTTCACTTCGCACAAAAGCGCCTATTGGGGTTCTCTTTATGATTCATCCTTGTCTTATTGTGTAAGAGCAACGCTGCCGACACTGAAACGTCATCCATTTGGAATTACCTTATCCTTGCAAAGATTAAATGGTTGGTTCTACCGCATTTGATTTTCCCTGGCTAATTTATCGTCAGGCTTTCGAAGAAAAATCCCTCGATTCCTCCATAAACTTCAGTAATGTGTCCGAGAATCGTGTGACAATGATTATTGGAAAAGGACAAATGGTGTACTGGCAAGGAAGCAATGTCACTGTTTACGAAGTTGATGACGAAGGAAATGAACAAACAAGGAAACTTGTTAGCATGCCTAATGGACAAGGCGTCGCTCAAGATGGTGTCAAACTTTATATTACGAAGGGGAAAGTGACAGAAAGCGTTTGAAGCGTCTCATTGTATTGTATAGCTTGCATTTCAGGTATAAAGCTTCTTTTGTATTTCTAAGCCTCGAACCAGACCAAGCGACAGGTTCACGATAGCGCCTTTCTCTGTGATTATCATTGACACACATTCAGTCATCAGTCTACCTTCTTCCAACTCTCTCAGGCGAATGGGGCTCTCTTTTATCGCCTGCTGTATTTCGAAGCCGAACACGGCGGCAATAGTTTCATCACCCACACCTTTCAGAGTAACTTCAGAGTTGGGAATAGTCAAGGTTGTTCCTCTTTCGAAGCCAATATGTAGAGAATTTTCCGCCCATTTCACTGTCGCATTGAAAAGAGCCATCGCAAGAGCTTGCACCCTCGATTCACAAATATCGAGACTGAGCAGACAGTCAACCGGTCCACCCCAAGGAGGAAATACAGTTGTCACTGATGCTTTCGAATAGGTCTTCACACTGTTTGGGAAAGATTTTGTTCTGATTCTGATTGCGCCAGATATAATTCCTTTGAAAACAGCAGCAATGCCCTCAAGGGAGGCATGCTCAAATATTTCCTGTGTGTTTGTAAGATCCGTACCGATTTGCCAGTCGTCTTGTAAAAAGCGGGCGCGAGTTGTAAAGTATGGGTTTGCTTGACAGTTTGAGGCAGGTGTTGTGTACTCTTCGACTTCGAGACTGCCCCGGTGGGCTTTGAATACCCAATTAGGACGTATAAATAACAAATAGGAAGTGGAACTAACGGCAATTTCTTGAGGTTCCCTTATCATCCTGAGTATGAAGGAACCCAGCGTCTGGGTTCACTAACTGTCTGATGGAAGCAATTGGGCTATTGGACTCGCCGTTACTGGTAGAAAACCTTAGTGGAGTGGTGGTTGCTTCGCTTAACGTGGAGCACAGTGAGGTCTCTAGGTTTTATCAGCCAACTTTTTGTAAGATAAGGAGAGGACTGTAAAGAGGCCAAATGCTTACCTTCCAAGAGACCTGCTACTTGTGTATCACCCACAAAGCTGGGAAACGATGGATTGTTGATCAATGGCCGATATTTCTCCTCACCCAGCTTACATACGAGCGCCTTGCGTTGGCCAATATTCATATCTCTGACATTACTTTGACCAAGGGCGGCGGCGCACAAGCGCACGCCTTGTAGCCCACAATTTTGACGCACTTCGTGAAGAAAGAGTCGATACTTTTTTTTACGGCTGGTAGATTCCGATGGATGATTCAGCAGAAAAAATGCCTCGGAAACCTGCTTGGACTCTTTTGGTCCTAGGTGCCAGGCAATGCCAAGTCTGTAGGCGGTGCTCTCTACTTTCTTCCAGGCTTCTGCGCTGGTAAGTGATTTCCGAGGACGTCGTCGTTTGGTGGATTGGACCATGACGTGAAGAGGTGGAAAGTGGTTGGAGAGAGAGATGGAGGGAGAGATGGAGGGAAAGACATGTTCATGCTGCGGGGGAGAAATGGGGCCAAGCGTAAGATTGGCCTTCGAAACAGTTAGTGGCCCACTAGCGCCGCTAGTGTGTGTGATAAGACACATCTGGCTGCGCTTAATCTGGATGTTTGCTATGAACTGAGTCAATTGGATCATCTCCACATGCATGATCAATCCCCTAGACGTGCATTCCAGTCTTCATCCGACAAGCACAACTCAATCCCTTCAAGACCGTTCATCCAAGTTCATGCAATCTGCGGTGTACTTTTGTTAAAGGGTTTAACATGGGGCAGGGGTGGGCGACGAGGATATAAAGTGGGAGGAACTGCTCGGCCTCATTAAGTTCTTCGTTTACCTTCATATCAGCTTTTACCCTGCTGATTCAATCTTTCTTTTCCATCGTACAAAAAAATTCCATCAAACAGCATGGCACCTGTTCAAAGAAGCCCAAGATTGCCTTCAGAGCACATGGCATCGAAAAAGACATCTTCTCCCTGTCACCAAGGCATGACGCCGCCGGATAGCCCAACGAAGGGGACAGCTACGTCTCAGACGATCGTAAAGGACCTGAAGCATCTCTTTGGTGTGTTCCTTGAAAAGGTGTTCGACCTTGCCAACCAAGAACCTCCAAACACTCCTGTCTCCCAGGACCAGTCCCCAGCAGCCCCCGACATGATTCGACTGAAGCAGTTGCTGGTGAAATTCACCAGCGATGAATGTGCTTCAGTTGGACCCTTCGCGGCAACTGATCCTGCTCAGTCTGGCCTTGCAAACAATGAACAGGAAGAGGTTACTCAGGCAGTAGATGAAATCGATCTCAATCGTTCAATCTGTACTACTCCAGATGATTTCAATTCGTTTGAGAAATGGGCATCGGCATCCCAATTCAGAACAGTCGTGGAAACGTATGAGCTAGCCATCAGACCCTTTCTTATTCGGGAATTGCTGACACAGGTCTAGTTGGGACAAAGAGGCATGTAAATACAAGATAGCCGAGCCGACGGAGACTAGCATTGGTCTGGACGACTACGCTGAATATGCATTCATTGTCCGTGAACGTGTTGGTACGTAATACCTTTACCTAGCAGACCGAAATCATACTAATGGTATGATCAGACCGAACGTCCGAGGAGGTAGTTCCATTCATAGACATCAAGTCGGAAGGCTTACGCGACATCCTGCGAGACGTGCTGCACGACATCAAGGCCGTTAGCCTGATGGAGGACAAGCCATCGGTAATTAAGACAATATTATCATCAAGGAGCACGCTGACGTGGATTTAGATCGAGCAAAATTTCCTTTTTCATTTCCTCCCAGAGCTCGGCAGATATGCGGAGAACACGGATAGCAGTTCTGACCATGAGTCGGCACATGCGAAGCATCTCCTCTTGCTCATCGACCACCTCAAGCACGCATATGCTTCTACTTTGCAGCGTCTCGAATCAATGTTGCAGCACGGTCATATTACATATGACCTTCTTTGGGCGCTTTTTAAGCCTGGTTGCCATGTTTATACCACATGCATTGGCACAAAAGAGCCGCGATGTGTCGTATTCGACGCGGGCGAAGAGATGACACAAAATGACGAGACGTGGTTTAATCTTGAGTGCCGATTTCTAGACTATGACGGAACCAAGTTCGGCAAGGCCGGGATCTTTTTGCGCGTTGCAAAGTTTCGGGGGTCAAAGCCGATTGAGACCCTTGAAGCTTACCCTCTCCACCACCATCCGAGTTGCGAGCAAGTCCAGAAAGACCTGATCGAGAGAGGTCAAAAGTTTCGGGATTTGGCCGGCTCGCACATTCAGCACTGTAAAGGCAGCTCATTCTTTATGAACAAGGGGAAAGCCATCAAAGTCAACATCAACAGTCGAGTGGCGGTGGATGCGGCATTTTTTCATGAAATGCAGCCAAACTACTCCCGACCGTCCCTCCGCGACATTGGAGTCAAGGACAAGGGTGAAATTGCAGTCTTTGACATAGGTGCAATTATCACGGCGGACCGTGAGCGAGAGAAGGAGAGAATGCGAGGAGACGGTGTGGAAGCACAAAAGCTGAGCGAGGCCGATTTATTGGTCGCCTGCTCAACAGTTTGCTGTTTCAGTTTTAAGGACAAAATGTTCTGTATGTGACATGGCTGACAATGTTTTGGTGTCTGGCTAATGTGATTCCAGTGGAGTGCGCAGTCAGTGCTCTTAGGGACGTGGAATGGTCACCTGAGTCGTTCGACTGCCTGAAGATCCCTTCAGAGACCAAGACCATCCTCTTGTCATTGGCGAAAACCCGCCTAGGGATGATCCCAACGGTACCGTTCGACGACGTAATTGATGGAAAGGGCCAAGGGTTCAACATTCTTCTAAAGTATGTCGGCAAAGCGTCTATGCTATCAAGTCTTCCCCACCTAACTTGTGCTAGTGGCCCACCGGGAGTCGGAAAGACTTTCACGGTTGAGGCGACCTCGGAGTATTTCAATCTCCCCCTCTATTCGGTATGAACCATCCAGCTCGGCTGATTTTGGCGTCACTGATTTTTCCAGATATCTGCAGGCGAACTTGTTGTCAACCACGGAGATTCCAATGCGCTTGAGCAACAACTTGAAACAGTATTCAAGATCGCCAAACACTTTAATGCCGTGCTTCTCTTGGATGAGGCAGACGCGTTCATGGAGCAGCGTACATCTTACCACGATACCCACAATCGCCTTGTGACCATTTTCCTCCGAAAGCTGGAATATTATCAAGGAATTCTTTTCTTGACTTCAAATCGGGGTATCCAGTTTGATGACGCAATTCTCAGCCGGATCCATTTGATCATTGAGTATGAGAATTTAACGAGAGAGTTTCGCAGAGATCTCTGGTCAACTTTTCTGTCCAAGGCATGTACGATGCAAGGACCTCCCATTGTTGAGGAGCACGAACTTCGACGATTGGAGTCTTTAGCTCTGAATGGACGAGAGGTGGGTGTCCGAGTGGCACTGAACATCTCACTTGCTGACCTTTCATGAACCAGATCAAAAACGTCGCAGCAATTGCACACGCTCTCGCCGAGGCTGACGTCAACCAGGTGAACTACGAATACTTGAAGTTAGCCGCCAAATCAAATACGAAATTTTCAAAGGAGTTTGGCAGAGAGAGGCCTGCTGATGGAATGTATGTCTAACAGCATACCTGGGAAAGTCATGTGGATAATTTCGTTCCTCAAGGTAGTCGAGCGGTTGAGCGCTTATCGCAATATTTTCGGTTAGCACACGACAGTCTTAGCTAGGTATTGAAATTAAATGAACCTTTGCGATGGCTTTCATAATGGTATATCATCGCAAAAAGCCTCAAGTTCAGAAGCCCAGCTCGCATCATGATTCGGTGGTGTCGAAACATATATAGAAGCGCATTTCACCTCAAGATAAATGGAGGACGACAGAAATGTGGGTATCAAGAATAAGATCACTAATTTAACAGGTAGAAAGTGGATTTCCTTCTCACGACACACGAAGAAGTTTTGCGTCACCTGTCTCAGCTCGACATAGTCGTCGTTTTGCTGCCCTAGGTCGCTGCAGAGTCGGTCGACATACCAAAGTATAGCGGTGAAAGTCGATGATCAAAGCACGCCCAAGCTCTTCACTCCAAAGGGCATTGTCTCACCTAAGGTCTTCATGTATAATCCCGAGGGCTTTGATTTCCTAGTTTGATTTGTGAATCTAACGCTGTACTCCCTTCCCCCAGGTATCACGAGTGATCTAGGGTGTAGACATAACGTCAACTGACGCAGTGGTCTATGGGTTTGGGGGCCGTCATGAGCAGACAGCAGTTGAGCTAGACAGGAGCTTTTTTCTGCTCTTCCCCACCCCGACGCGATGACCATGCCGCATGTTGCCAGAGGTTGGTTCAAGAGCCCGAGGGCGTTTCAACCATTTCACTTCCTCCAGGTCAATGACAAACAAACGAACACCCAGGTCATCCCACAGCATATTGCGCCACTCACTGTCGCCATGGACAACTCCATGCGACCGGAGCACGGTCAGAGCTTTGTCGCGCTCCTGGTGAAAGAATCTGGAATTCTCATCGTTGATGACATGCTGAAGCCGTTTTCCAGACCAGCTCAGTATCATCATCTGTGCCATTAATTCGCCATGGTACCAATATGAGACTCGTGGCGTAAATGTCCCAAGACAGACGGGAATATGTTTTCCCTGCAGGCTCCTGAGAGAACGATAATTGTCTGCCTCTGATTTAATGAGATGCTGCTTGTCCGCCGTGGTAGCCTTGATTATCACAGTGTATCCGTGTAATAGAAGAGTCGCTTTGATGAGGTAACCCGTCCGACCACAGACGTGAAGTTGTTCAAACCCATGGTTTCGGTTTCGGGAAAGTTGACGGTGAAGCCGGCGTGTGAACTCCTGCGGTCCCACGGAGTGACTCTGGCCACCGTGGAGTTTCCAGTTGGGGCATTCTTTATCCAGAGGATCTCGGTTGACCATACCGCGGATGCAGGCAATGGTGCAATATGGTCGCGTAGATTGCCCATCTTTTTGAGAAGTCTGTTTATTGTTCCGGCCGGCTTGTGTCCTTTCGCTTCCTCTAGCTGATTGAAGCTTGCCTCGGCCACGGCTCGATTGGGTACGCGAGGCTGCTGTGGCGGATGGCGAATGCGATTCTTGATCACTCCCACTGCCTTCAGTCGACGAGTGCTTCGGTGTAGACGCACCTGGTTGACATTGAGCGCGAGAGCGGGTGTTGTGTATTTTCCGGTCTCGTTTCCAGTGCGAGGGCCGATAATTAGAGGCCCGCGGGTCTTTACGGAGAGTTTCGGGAATTTCTCTCAACACGTCTAGATATTCAACCTTCCAGGTCGTTAGCTTATCGTGTGCTGCATCGTGCCACTCTTGAGGCGGAGCTTCGGCGGCCAGCGCTTGAAGGGTGAACGCAAGCACCTGGCCGATGGCGGTTCGGTGGAGGCGCAATTCATCGTCCGCCTGCACGTCTTGGTTTGGGATACACAAGAAATATTGAACAATTGTGGGATCATCCTTCGGGATATGGAGGAAAACAAAAGCCTCCCCTGTGCAGATGTAGCCGTACCGAACTCCACTGTCGATCATGTATGAGAATATTTGAGTGACCACGGCGGCGATGAGGCGTGTGGCATAAAATTCAAATGTGTCGCCTTCCTGATCGATGACATCGTGAGCCAGATCTATCTGGTGTAGACCCGCCACCAATTCGGGGATTGTCACCTTGTGCGGCGCTTTGAACTCCACTGCATACACCGGTTTGTGTCGCTCGTCGGCCACACTGTGCACGCAGAATTGGTCGGCGCGCCGATTGCGTCTTCGTGTAGTGCCGTCCCTCTCCTGTCTCTGCGCCGCTCCTATCTCCCTTCCTCTGCCTCTCCCATGCCGAGTGTTCGCTGGTCGTTGGGGTGTCCGCGCGTCCCGAAGATTCATTTGCTCTAAGTTGTTCTTCAGTGAAGTTCGCGATGGGTTCGCGCGGTCATAGGTGACTCGGCCCTAGATTCCAAATTCATGTCGAAGGCGTTCATCATCTCGCAATGCCTTAATGACCATTTCGACAAAGTTATCCTGTCTCGCTCAAAATTCCGAAGAGAAGCTTCCGAGTAAATTGGCCGGTTCTGGGTATTCGTAACGACATAATCTATTTGGGTATCAGAAGGGAAGAGGGGGCGCGAGGTGAAGGCACCCGTGCGGTCGAGTCCCCCAGACTTGCTCTTGGAGTTGAGGGAAGTCAAGCCAAGGGACTATGCGCTTGGGGTAAAGTCGGTTCACTGGGTTAGTCGCGTCGCCCTGGATCGTGAGGGTCGCATCCGTCTCAACTCGGATCGCTTGAGATAAAGAGTTGTGACAGCGATCGAGAAGGCGAAACAGTGTGTTGGGCTGCACTCGCAGCTCTGCCTCTCCTTGGCGCCGCTCTGCCTCTTCTCGCGCCTTTTTCTCTTCTTCTCGCGCCTGTCTCTCCTCCTCAAGCTGACGTGGTAGCTCGGCGATTGTTTCTTCCATCGCTTGTTGAAATCAGTATTTAGCAAATAATCGATTGATGCAAATCGAAGTCAACATAGTAGGGGGTTCGCTGTCTGGCGCGGGGGAGTGGCCCGTTTACCAACCAGCTTACTCACCCCCTTGGCTCGAGTCGATTCATGCCTCAGGCACCAAAGGCACCAACACGCTTTGGCCTTTTTGATGTGCTGACATTCAGAGTCCTTTGTTTTCTGGAATATACGTCGACTCGATGGTTTCGGATTACCTAGACCGGCCTCGTCAGTAGATAGATAAATTCAGTCCTACTTTAAATTCCTCAGCAAGTACAGTCACCGTGGCGAGGTTATTATCTCGATTACATCACTCGCGAGACCCGAAAGTACTTCTGATATAGAAAGAATAGGCTTACCTCTCTCAATCTCCGTCTGTTCTGCGGAACACGCTTCTGTATGCTCTAAGTTTTGGGGATTAGACGTCATGCAGTCACCCGCCAACGGACCTCATGGAGAGCAAAGAGATGTACCTTCCCTGTCTGGGCACTTGAATCTGTCGTCAGGAATAGGCTCTATGAGCGAGACAAATTGAGCTGCCTTCATTGACAAAACCTGCAACGGTAATTTGCTAGAGAATGCCAGGAGAGTTGACGTCTGACGAGGTATTTATAGGTGCGAGGCTTGCTTGATTATGATGGTCTCTGATTGAATCGTCAGTTTTGAGCACTTTTTGATGGAAAAGTGTATGGGTAGAGTCAAACATCCCCGCAGAAAAAAAAATTGGGGCCGATGGGATAATCACTCCTCAAAAACGGCCTTCCTTACCATCAATTGAAGCTTGTGGTAGATACCCTATGGATTATACCAGCCGCATTAATTGCCTCATTTTTTTATGTTCTGCACTGCCCAACTTCCATGAAAACAATCCTTTATTCCGCATCAAGTGGGACGCCAGCTAAATATACCTAGCTTATCCTTACCTACTGTGTAAACGTTCTGATATTTCTATAATGCTAATAAAGTGCGGTCTAAAGCGTATTTTGAACGGAGCTCATCTGGCACATCAGCCTATTTCCTCAGCTCTCCCACGACGTCAACCTCAAAAAGATTGAGCTAACTAGCGTCTTATTATATGCCTCAAAATTTCCTTAATGAGTTGACTATCTCGTTGCGCCGTTGACTACACTTCACTAACGCTTAAAAGCCACAAGCAGGCATCTTAGGTACAACAGATTGTATGCCTCATCTTTTGACATGCCGACTTAAACGCTCTGCTTCGCCGAACCGGTTGTGTTCCGAACTGGTAGTGTTCGAGTGGGCCTGCCTTTGCGGTGATGTGCTCTCCATTAGCAATGGTAAATAATACTACGAGTACAATATTACTGTAATAAAAGTGCTCTGTCCGGGAATTCCTTATCGTGTGGCTGTTTCCTGGCCTTCTTTAAATCGCAGTCTGTCATGTGACGTGACGACATGACATACTGCCTACTTTGGTATAGTGACACTCTCAGCAGAGTAAGAGATACGCTAACCACATTTTGTCATCCCAGTTCTCCAGCTCATACTATGTCTGCGTGGTTATTTATCATGACCGGATTCCACAAATTCTTTAACTGATATGAAGCTGGAGGTTGCATTCATCTATCAAACCAAGTTTGATGATATTCCCAGGACCTATCAGCTGCTAAACTTTCAACACACCTCCTCTCCCACCTCACAAGAAGAAGATTAAACAGCTTATTACCGACACCTAACAACAAGAAAATCGCAATAACCTGTCCAAACGTCCATTTCGTCTCTTCGGGGTCGAGGTTATTGCGATAGATAGTCTGTTCCAGCGAAGCAATCAAGTATATGCAGACCGAAAAGTACATGATCATGTGTATCGTAGTGAGTACCGTCTCGCCATGCAGCCTCTTGGGTGGCTCACGATGATCCTGGTAAACAGGCTCTCTTGCGTACGCAATGCACCGACACAGTAACATACATATGAAAGGAAGAGTCAAAATAGCTGTAAGCAAACCTAACGTCAGGATAATGCCATGTCGGGTTGTAAGAGAAGTGACTTTTGAGCTCTCGCCAAATATCACATACACCGTATCCTTGTTGCACTGAGGCTGGCTGCCAAATTGCGGCGCCGTTACCCAGATATATAAGTTTAAAGCGAAGAAAGCCACTGTACTTAGGAGGTAGAGTATAATGTCGAAATTCCCCCGCCATCGGCGGGGTGCTGCGCCCGGAACAGGACTTAATAGGTCTGTACCGAGTATAGCGAGAAGGTTCATTGCACATATCGCGTGGAATAGTGTTATATCGCCCTGGATTGTTTGGTAGATTGCTGTGCAGAGGAGGGCATGGGCTTGTAAATTGAGGACGGAGGCAACGTCTCGTGAGAACTCTTCTTCGTCTTCGCCTGGGGAAAACACGCGGAGTAGATATCTAACGGTCGTCCCGCCTAGGCAGAGGATGTAGATCGATATACGTATCTATAGGTGATAATTTAGCTAAGGGTGGTCTTTTGATCACGGTAGGAAGCTAAATAGCGATAGAATAATATGTAAGATGAGACTTACTCCGATTCCAGATACATCGGGATTAGCCTCGATGACACAAGCTGTTGAATTCATCCTGTTGCAACGACTTTTCAAGTGATATGGTATAGCAGCCTAAGTGGAGGGGTGAGGCGCTCTATACCTTAGTCTCGGTTCAAGTATCTGTTATCACTTTTATATTCCTCGATCGAAGAAGCAATGAGAAAAGGAGAAAAAGGAAAAGAAAGCAGGTGCTTGGGAATGAAAGTGGCTAAGCAGTATAATTGCGCCACAAAACCCTGCCATCACTAGTCCAAAAACATAAAGGCAGTGGCTGAGTCTGCCAATACGATCTTAATCACACTAAGATTGATTCGCCTCAGATGCCCCATGTGACAGCATTATGTTCAGCCCTCTAGGGGTGGCTTAGAGGAAGATCTTACCGATCAACTGCCTACAAATTACGTGAGTGCCGCAGCCACGGGGCACATTCCGATACCCCCGATACCTAAACCTTTAACTGATGTGATCCTGCGGGTTAGGTTTACCAGATCAAGTGGATTAAGCCGGGATTCTCAGTCAAAAATAGATCGCTGGCTTCGCCTTTTTTAACCATCAGCGTTCCTGCTGATCGCGTTATGAGCGACATAAACTTGAAAAACCGAAGTACAATGACTGAACATAAGCGGATTCCACAAATTCTTTAACTGAGATGGTTGCATTTATCTATCAAACCAAGTTTAATGACGCTCCCAGGACCTATCCGCACAGTAGGAAAAATGTCGAGGGAAGAAAGCAGACATTCACGTTGATCTTTTTGCGTTGTCCGGTACGGTCGTATGCTCCTCTATTGCCAATTTGCCTTTCGCTCTGTTCTGCTTTGCGGTGTTGTTCTGCGGCGTATGCTGTCTTGTCTTGATCGTGTGTTCTCTTCTTGGGTATTTCAAGTCTTCTTCGAAGATCGCTCATGTTACACAGGGGGTTTGGTAGTCAAAAGAATACGTTCGTTGTATACAGTACTAGTGAACCACAGGAGAGAAGGAGGATACATGATAAGTTCAAGTTCTCCGGCCTCGCCCGAGGGCTTCGGAATGGAGCGGAGGTGGTCCTTGCGAGCAGGTTGAAATAATTTCTTGTCAGAGACCTGGGGGTAACCGTGCCAAGCGCCCAACCACCCATACTGGGGGTTGGTGCGCCCCACCAAAAGTCATTTTTTCACCAAACGTCAAATTTTCATTTTGTCAACCTATGAAAATACGATTTACATGTAACCACCATGACTATCTATGTACCAATTTCCACCTATACTATCTCTTGCCGCCATTGAAGCTTCATGCTCAGCTTCTACTAAATCCCTTGCTTCCTGAGCTCGCCGCTGAGCTTCCAATTCCTTGGCATGCTTTGTCTGTAAGCGCT
>JASJUN010000597.1:0-16117 GCA_035048945.1 Penicillium sp. E22 | reverse complement strand
GCCGGCTATCTCGTCATCCCCGGCACGTTCACTTCCCTGCAGACTTCGAACCAGGTCGAAAAGGTTTTGCAAGCCAACAATGCCGGTCGAACCGTGCTGCATACCATCCAGAACCCTCCCTTACTCGGAATTGCGTGCCTTCTTCTTGTTGGCGGCATTGCAGCTTTCACGTGGCTGCTGCACTTCCCAAAAATCAGGGGCAACTATATATGGCTGGTCAATAGACTATTTTTGTAAGTGAGCAACCGTGCAAGAGATTTGGGGAGCGCATGCTCAGGACTAAAACTCAACTAGGCCTCTATCCTTAAATGCCGCCGCCGGGCTGCTGACCACTGTCATCAACGTGTGTACGTCTCAAGGTGGAGACTGGTCAGTAATGGCAATTGTAACAACTGCTGTAACTGGAGCAACTCTTTCTGTCTGCTCAGCACTTCTGGCGGTTTACAAGTTCTACAAGTTGGAGCAGATTATAAAAGAAGATGAGTATATCAGGCGTCTTCGAGCCGCAATCACAAAGTAATGTCAGGGCTCAAGACTGGAGAAGGGCGTGGGCACATGCACCACTGATCGCTTGACAATGGTGTTAGTTTTCACACCGACTTGATATTCCATGTTTTTGTTCAGTTGGAGAGTTCAATATTACCGTCCTGGCTCTATTACAATATTGGTCACGCAATTCTGTCATGTTAATAGTGTTAGTTCGAGTCCAAATGGAGAAAGCTGTGTGACTAAGCGTCAAAGAAGGTTTTATATAGTCGATTTGAATAACTAAAAGACTGAGGATCGATTGAATGCCACTCTGACGCCATCCTTGCCCAGGAAATCCTAGAAATGAAACACATTGTCTGGTATGAGATTAATCTCCCGTAGCAGATGTATAGCACACAAGGAAAATTTGCAGCTTGAAAACCGTCTCGTGGCTCCATCAACTTCTCAAATTGGGATCAGTTTAGTATGGTCAATAAATGAATTCTTGATGTCAGCACATCTGGATGCTTTGGTCGAAGCCTAGCGAAAGTCGCCGCAATTAACTCTCCATGAGAAATTATAGTGCTTTAGTGCTCATACGTTGGTCTTTTGCCCTTCCTCATGAAACAGCTGGCCTTACTCGTGATTTGGCGGATAGGAAAAAAAGCCCTCAAAAGTAAAATATTTCCAGACACAAAAAGTGATCATACTCAAAGCCTAGGCTTTAGAACCCGTCAACAATATATGATCGTATTTCCTTGTCTCTTTATTCTGAGACAGAATTCCAACGAGCTAGAGTGTAGTTAAGTTAATGCTCACTTGCTCTTTTTGAAAGTTGAGCACAATCAAACAATCAGAGGTACACGCATTTACTTGCAACTCACATTAAAAGATCGCGGTCCTGCGTCTTCACAAAGACATCGCTCAATATCTCGAAATGCATAAATACCCGCCATCGACCGCATGAAGGCTTTGCTTTTCGCAGAGACCATCGTGGCTAGTCATTCAATATGGCATCGAATAGTGGAGTTAATAAAAGCTCTACCAGCAACACCAAGGGCAACAAATCTCACCTTCCTGAAATGGTGGAACTAGCAGAAGGAGGCCGGCTGCCCCGTGGATTAATGGAAAGTGCAGATGCACAGGCGTCTTTTTCGCAAGGGCCACTTCCAACAGACAACTCGTCACACACACACGATGGCGGTCAGCTTGACGACAATGATCTGATTGACCAAGCCAATTCCCCACAACCACCGCCTAGTCCAGTGATGGAGTCTATCGAGAGAGATGACACGCCGATGCATGACGCTGGCCCGGTTCACCAGACTGGAGCCGGGTCAAGCCTGAGTGGTCATGAACGCGCTCCTGCAGCTGGCCATTCACAGAATCAATATGGTTTGTCTCCTAGTGCCCAAGGTGCCGCCGAGCCCCAAGATCCAGAGCTCCTAGCCACCCTTGATCCCTCCAATGACGACGAGGAAAACGACGCGATTGTGGATGGATGGGGAAATCTGCGAGGATCAACCTTTGTCATTCTCCAGTACGGACCTCGCCATGGAGCCAGATACAAACTCAAATACAGACATGGATATAGCAATGACCACATGAACCACATTTCTCAAGATTTGCAGATCCCCCAGATCAAAGTTAGTTCAGCGAACAAAACCTGGCGGTATACCAAGCACAATGTTGTCGGGATCTGCGGTGTTGTCTCGGAAGAAAGAAAAAACCCGGATAAAAAATACAAGTCTGATCCATGTACTTGGCTGAAGATCAAATGGAAGGACCTGAGGTCAGAAGATACCGAAAAAATGCAACATTCTTGTTCTTGGATTCCGAGATCCGATTTCACTCGCTTCTGCAACGGCAAGCGCGCAGCAGACGCAAAAATCAAAGAGGTCTGGAGGAACCAAGAAGAACGGTACCACCGCGTGCTTCAGAGCGACGCTGGAAGACGCAATGAAGATCGGTCTCCCACCCCTTTCCCACTGGGCTCAGCAGCGAGGCAGTCACCTGAGCGACAGGTCAGTTCGCGCCTCGGTACGCCTGCGATACAAATCTCATCTCCGGGACAACATGAGAACCCACCATCAGCCAATAGGCCAATGCATCCGGGGGCCGGCTCGTCGTCCAACCCTATCAACCTTGACCAGGCTGAAGACCCACACACTCCGCCTTCCTCTGGCGCTACTATGAACTCGAACACCAGCGCCACGCAGAACAAGTCAGAACGTGCAATTAGCCAAAGAGCCATACGCACGGAAGCGGAATTCATTGCAGAATGGAAAGAAAAGAAGGGATGGGATAATTTGGATGATACCCAGAGAGAAGCATGCTTGACGATGGCGCAAGCCATGTATGACCTCTACTGGGGCACGATCACTGAGAATAACCAATCTCGAGGGTCGGTCGATTTTTCAATTGGCCAACGACCAGGAGCAGTCATCGCCGCCCATTGATGCCTTACTTTATTTTAGATTGCTTACGTTCGATTAATGGTTTTGAATTGCGACATCGATAAATTGATATATGGAACGATGGATATTACACCGATAGATAGCATGCTTTCACTACAAATTGAAGTTTTGATTTTTTATCTCTTGTGATTTCTTTTGACATGTTCGGTATAAAAACAGAGCGCACAGAAAGAAGTGATCTTACATGACTCGTATCCACAGAGTCTCTAATCTCTTTTCTGTGACGAACTTCACGTAGCTGCTATTTATTGAAAATGGGGAAATCAAAGTTATAACCGTGGCCAATGTGGAGGTAGTATCATTTATGGGTAGGATCAATCCGCTATTATCATACGGAAAGATTTATGTGATTGTACTCTAGCAATGACCATTTAGATCCCCCATGGTGTCGCGCTTTGTCGAACAACAGAAGAAACGAAATGTACAATTACAACCACCGGGAACTAGGGGCCAATATAAGAAGATGATGAAGATGATGAAGATGATGAAGATGACGAGGATGGTGAAGATGGTGAAGATGATGAAGATGGTGAAGATGGTGAGGTGACTACCTTCCAGCTACGTTATAAAATTTGCAGAAAAGATCCATTTTGAGAAACTCTGTTTAGCGCAACGATATGGCCGAATTTTGATGGCAATTTATGAAGAGTAACTGTTAGGACAGCCCCCTGGGGGTGTCCTGATACGATATGGATACGAGTGAGGAATGTGAGATGTGCCTGATATGGGTATGATGATATTCAGACTAATCGCTGGTCCTCCTAAGAGGATCCAGCCCCTCCTTTCTTAGGGGATCCCCTCGTGCTTATGCAAGCAGGTAAGCGAGGTGATGTATCAACAGACAGCTCCGGTGGTGCATAGGCACCTCCTCCACATTCCCTATACCTCATTGTATGGTTGGCGTAACAGTAACCGTAGCTTAACAGGTTTCTCCTGATGCCGAGCTACCAGAGACGACGAAATAAATATGAGTCCATTCCTTTCCTCAAGTCCCTCACCTTCTTTTGCAAAAGCTTCGGTGCCCCCATCTTAAATACTGATTGTTCGAAGGACATTATCTGACGGTAGTTAGGCTAAGGTAAGAAACACTGGAAGGATCCGATCTCACAAAAGTCCCTAATAACGAAGATACGATCTAGTTATGACAGCCGTACCACTGGAGAGCTGGAATTCATTCATTGGGTACAACTACCATGCGAACGGAAGTCTTCATGGCCATCAGATCTTCCTTGTCGGTATCACATATTCAAACAAAGTATGTAGCTGCTGAAAGCAGATCAAATTGCTATGTTTCAGGGTTGACAAATCATAGCATTAAAGATTTTACCACTCTGAGTGACCCTATCCAAAACGCTTGGGTCGGAAACAAGATGGCGACCACTCAAAGCACGAACGCAACCGGAAGGATAGTCTGGAACCATGCCTTTGTGCCATTGACTTTGATAATCCCGACATTCACATTGCCAACTGCTAGCACGGTGGAGGCCGTGACAGTACCCGACTTGCCTGCTCCTACACAACTTAAGCCTACCAGATCTACTGAAGCGTCTGAAAATGTGGCATATTTGACTAGAATACGAGGGCCAGGCCTGTTTTATTTGCTTTTGCTCACCGCGACGCTCATTTATCAAAGTCTATGATCCATGTGGGAGCATTTCATCAGTCGCAGGATAGGGCCATACCGGTGAAGTTCGTTGCGATAATTGATGCAAAGATACCATGCGTCATGAATTGAAGATGAAACGGATTATGCTATTCTTCCAAGTATGTAGAAAATGTACAACCGTGTGAAAAATTCTAGAGTCCATCTAAACGTCCAAACGCGATGAAGCCTATATGTCAGAAATATGGTGGATCTGCATGTGGATTTCTGGGTATTTACCCAGAATATCTTACGACATCGATATCAGACACCTCACAAAAGAAAGTGCATTTTACTCTTTGTCAGCATATCCTACAAAATTGCCAGTTTCATAGTTTTTAGTGAGATAGAGAGTTTGATATTACCATTCTGGAACCCACACAGTATTGGTCACTGATTTCAATCACTTTCCAATAGCATGCCCATGAAAAGGGGATGGTTGTTAGCAAGCTAGAAGACCCCTATTCCCTATTAATCCTAGGATATACTGGGCAGTTCATAGAACGGTGGTTGCATATAGTAAGACACTTCAATATACACGCGAGTCTATTGGCCTGGTGTCATTCAAGCGGTGGGACTCTTTTCTCTCCCGTGAGAGTATACAATTTTGGGCTTATTCGCAGCTTGTATTACATATGGCCAGGAGTAATGCTAACGCCTACTGGGTTTGCCTTTGCCTGAACAAAATTTGACAAAAAGCATAATCTTTCATCTGAAAACAATTCTTGCCATAGTTCGAGCGACACAAAAGAGACAGGGGTGGTGAGTGCGGGCAAATAGTATTCAAGAGCTATTTCTGATGCAAAGCAAGCTACCAAGCGAAACCGTTGACGCCAACCGACCGTGACGGATACAGATCATCAGATGTTCACCATAGCCTGCTTATTTGCGGGATATCACTTTTCAGTTACAGCGACGTAATAATATGATGTCGTGACCAAGTGCCATCGTGATGAGGGCCAAAGGGGCATTTAGAAATCAAGGTTTGGCGATATAAAATCCAATAGCCCCCCGCATTTCCCACTGCATCTTTCCACGAGTCGCCAAAATCACACTATGAAGGACAATCAGGTCATCCCCAGTCGACCTCCATCTGTGTGGGTTGATCAATCTGCTTTCTTCCATGACCAGCCAAGCTCAAAACCAATTGCTTCTCCGGATATCCAAGCTTCGCCAAGTCAAGTGATGACCGCCAGGGCAATTGGCCCGGGCGCGAAGAAACCACTCCCGGATCGCCCAAAGCGAAGCATCCCACAGCTGAACCAAAACCCATGGGATACTTTCGAGCCTGTTGCTGCATCACCGCAAGATCGGTCTCTGATCTTTGCCCGCCACAAGACAATAAAAGGAGAGTTGGTGCATATCCAACAACTCAAGCAACAATTCTCGCCCGCTACAGGTTTCCTAGAACTGATGGAACAAATATCTTATTCAAGTTTCTTGAGGCTGATCGAATGTTATCATCATGATGCGTCCTGCACGTTGGTCTGGGAGCCAACGGAAATATCAGTCAGCCACATCTTAGCCTCCAGCTGCTCGATTACTACCGATGAACTGGTTGGAATTGTCAAACCGGTGGGTCATGTACAAGCATCTTGCAGATGCAGCTGTAGCTAACTCAGAATAGGTATTGGAAGGAATACAATATCTGCGCGGGCTTGGAAGAGCACTCGCTACCCTGGGCCCGGAAACGATCCTGCTTACACATTCTGGTGATGTCAGGATCAGTAAGGCATCCGCATATATGATTAGTATTTACGAAGACTGACATTCACTAGTGGGGGCCGAGAATAGCTGCCAAATCCATGAATCAGAAATGAATCCTGCGACAATGAAACTATGCGCTCTAGCCGATGTCGTCACCAAATTGATGCTGAGAAATTCTACCTACGAATGGGAACCCGAAATCAAGGATTTGCCTTGCCGGCTGGAAAGTATATCCGTTGAGGAACTCTTGCAGGTCAGTTCATTCTTCCATCTCACCAATTCTCAGCTAATGTGACAGAATGCGATCTTTACCCGAACATCATGCGAAGGAGAATTGAAGTTGTTGGTCAGTGTAGTCAACAAAACTGCCGTATCACGGTATCAAATTTTACTATGCTCGTTGCTAAACGATGAACTCGTTGGTGCTGACTTGGCTCTTTGCTTGAACGCCTATCGAGATGATCTCGCGATCCTGTGTTTCATCTTTGCTGCTCGGATACTATATGTGTGGTACATAAGGGAAGCCAGGAGGGGAAGTTCAATAGACAAAGCACGTATCGCAGGTGGTAGTTGACAAATGTGTTTTCAACCATAGACTTGTCGTAGGTTCGAAATCGCTCCTCGACTAATCCACAGATGCTTACTTAACGTGCGGCCTGTTGTTTAATCAACCCTTGCTTAGATGAGCAACCAGTATTAGTCTATTAGCGTTCATTTGTCGCCTATTAGAGTTGCACTTTGTGTAACACGAGGAGTACGGTGCCTCTGTTTCTTTTTTTCAGCATGATCATACCTGTCGAGCAACATACTATCATTGTTTCGCACAATGCCGTGCTGGAGCGAGAGTATCAAGACCAAATTCGAATAATCCCGAACGATAGATGGAATATTGTAGACTAGGTTTATGATGGTAGCTACTTATGTAGACTTTGTGCTTTGCACGCGATTTTGATTGAGCTAGATAATCTGAACTCTCCAGTCTATATATCTCAAAGCTGCAAAGACCCCATCGTTCGGCCGCTGATATAAGTCTAGTGACCCTGGTAGCCACACAAACAAGACGTCGAGTGGGAACTTTCAGTAATGGAATCTGCCGCGCCGGTGTCGGCTGGATCGGTGATTGAAATTGGACCGAATGTAGGATTTCCGATACATGCCGGTTCGCTCTCTAGCTGGCGGTTTTTGCTGTCGCCATTATATTCAACAACGCATCCAGGCCAAGGGAAGCGGATGTCTACATTCTCTCTGGTAAAGCACTGGTTCACGTTGGCGATGAACATAGGAGGAAAAGCAGGTGATTGTTTGGGCGTGTTGCCGGACGAATTTGACGGTGGGTCATTGGCTACAGTGATGGGTGCGCAATTCATGTACATCTCACGATTGCCCATCCGATTAAACCACGTCCAGGCCAAGGAGTATTTCCCGGGCGCAATACCCTTCGGGATCGCGAAGTGAACTTGGAAAGAATGGTCCGACGTGGCATCACCAGGAAGATTGCCGGGTACACTTGCGGGGCATCCTCCTTCGTAGGACTTGATGACTTTCCATTCCGATCTCTTTGTCGGCTCGCGATCACTGGTGAGGCTCACCTGGCAAGACCCTCCACCATGCGTGGCGCTGCCCAGAAGCTTGATGGTGTTATTCTGCCCGGCCCAATAAATCGATTCTTCTGTCGGGGCATGAAAGGCACCTGGCTGTAGCTTGCAAGGAAAATCACTACCATCTGCAGCCAGTGGCGAATTGTTAATTGTGTCTCTACTGTAGGGCTCGGGTGAAGTTATTTTCAAGTGCGCATAGACAGGCGAAAACGCAGCTGCCTGCAGCAGCAGGTGCCATTTCACGAATATCATAGCAGGAGGTGAGATGATCGTCGGTGGTAAAAGCTGCTTTCGATATTGGGTAGCGGAAGACTAGGATAGTATTATCTACGGCTTTATATATCTGTAATGTACGTGGGTTAAGAGGAGGCCTGAACTGCCGAGGTTACCGCGGATACTTGAGTCTATTAGAATAGCATAGTGTAGTCTATTTATGCTGTTCTTTCGCCTCAGTATTTGCTCCCGCCGAGTATGAGAGACCTTTGCCTTTTCAACGTATGTAGCTGTACTCGTTGAATGGAAGAAGCGGTGACCCAACTATACTAAAAAAGTTCTCGCATTGCCTAAAGTGAAGTGGAAGCCCTCATTCAACTGAGTCGCGACGACTCACCAGTCCTTGTACGATCTGAGACCAGTTCAACAATGCGTTCATGCGCTGGCTTTGTCTTGCAATGCGAGCGCTACTGTCCTACTACCCTTGAGATGAGTCCCCCTTTCACATAAGTGCAGGACTCGCTATGGGCCACCATTTATCTATCAAGTCACTGCTGCCGATCTTGGATTTTGACCGACTGTCTGGTTGTTTCTTGATCTGATTATTCCACCTCTTGTCTGCTGGAAGCACTAGCGATAGACCTCAATATGGTGGTTCAGCTAAAGCCGAAAACCAACCTACCAGATGCAGTCAATCAAAAGGCGCGCAGGAGACGAAACACACTTTTCAAAAAGGCCTCTGAGTATAGCTCGGAATGTGGTGCCGACATACATCTGGTTCTTCGCATGAGGAAATCTGGCAAGATTTTCATTTTGACCTCGAACTCACAAGATTGGCCTCTTTCCGACAACCAGCTAGTAAGTTTCTCTTTGTTATCTATTTCGTCACCATGAAGATATTAACTCAATTCCAAGGTTTCTTGTCATCCTACACCAATCCACAAGTCTCTAGACAGCCCAGAGACGAAGCCATGAGACTAACGGGTTGTCAACAAGTCTCACTCTCAATTTGGTATTTCTTCGTACAAAGCGCCCATTGAAACTTTCAGTCGATCAGCTTGCAACCTTGGTAGCTGCCAAGTCTATTTTCTCGTTATAGCTCTATGGATAGGATCAAACTGCTACGGATTTCTGTCGCGCTCTAGTCTAGCTTGGGAAGGGACTGTAAGCCAGGGTAGATCGGAAATATGCACAGGTTTTTCTAGACCCCACAAAGGATGGCTCCGTCGACCAGAATCTGCTCCTTCATGTACATGTGCTGCAAAATTGTACAATAGAATTAGTCAATTGCATTGCATAATTTGAAAGTCCAGGTTGATCAAGGACATGCAATGGATTAGCAGTCGTAAAAGATAAAGGCTGGAGGAATTAGTGGTACTCCTCAGCTTTTGGCTTTTTCTCTCACCTGAGCATATGAGAACGGTTTTTCTTTGGGCTAGAGCCTCTCTGGTACCCTTTAACATCTTACAGGGCGCTTGTAGTAGACAGAATTACAGGTCCGTAGGCTGGCGGATCGACCAGGCTACATCCGGTCGGCTGAACCAGAAAGGATAATGCCAAAGATCATTTGACGACAAGCTTGGTAGATAGTATGATTATTGTTTCGTATGTTCCTTCTATCTTCCAGTCTTGTGTGTTGCCTTTTTATTCTATCTCGCTCTCCGAGTCTGTCACTGACATAACGCTCCGACATATCAATATCGACCACATTCACATCCCAATCGCAGAGTCGCGTTTCCCCGGAAAAGATTTACCAGTTGCACAGTCCGAGAAGAATACAAATCAAGAGTCACGGCCGAGCTGTCGCTAGCTAGCATGGCTATACCTGGTCATACGTGTTCACCACCACCCGCACCTCGGCTGCTCAGACCTTAACATGTCCAACTAGAGCCAGCCTTCATCCTTGGCAGGATGCTCAGACGTCGAACTTTGGTGAGAATTCAGATAGACCCAGTTCCAGTGCCGGCAGAGATTCCGATGATCCAGTCGGATGGGTGCTTGAGTGGCTCTCGGGGAGTGTTCCTGAGTATGAAATGTCTCCAGGGGATATGATACTCTCGCTGGACATTTCCCGTAGCACTGTGTGATGCCCATCGAGGCAGCCTGGTAACAAACAATGGCGTGATATCTCTCCTGGGGCAACTGCAGGTTGCAATACCATCTCGGGTCCCACAGTTGGCTGTGGAAGGCGTTTATTAAAGATATCCTGATCACTTGACGGGCCTCGCTCCGTGGATCCACGCTTGCAGGTGCAGGAGAGGACCACTGAGCTGAGCCGATTGAGCACAGAAAACTCCAACTTCAGCTTGATGCTGTACACCACAGTCTTGAAGCTCACCTGAATATAGTGTAGCTTGTATTCTGCTAGAAGGAGTAGGACATTCAGGAATACGACAAGGATGTTGATCCAAAGCAAATGGATGATTGCGCTGCGGCTGTTGCGACCGCGAATTGTACCGATTAACTTGAAAGCACCAACTGCTTCGTAAATGTAGATACCACAGATGACAAAATCTTGCATGCAGAAGCCCGTCAATTGGATTCGGTCGAATATGGCGGCAGGGCGAGCGAAGCGCGAGTCGCCATTATTGAGACCGAAGAAGAGGACGGTCATTGATATGCAGGATGCAGGCGTTGGCCATGATCATCCATAGGACCCACCGCACCTTCCTCGCGTCGGAGACAACGAGGTGCAGACGCGAGTAGAGTACGACGGCTTGGCCGGTAACCATCGCGTACCATCCGATCATGAAGGGGATTGACGTCGCAAGATTGGATGCTTGAGAAACGAAGCGAGCCATGGCAGGAAGGGCGTGCACGAGAATCCCCCAGGATGCAACCTGTATACTCCAGAAATACAGGCTGCGGTAGTGCTTGAAAGTATCGAATGCGACAATTGCTGTTTCTAGAGCATTGTATGCGCCGATCGAGAACATGGACACAGTCTGAATAATTGAGATGTTCTCCATAAGGATGGCTCCCACTTGTGGAGGTAGGCTAGTAATGATGGTGTCCATGATCACAGAGGAATCTCCACGAGTGCAGAGGATGTTGGGAATCTGGAAATCGAACAGGAGCAGTAGCTAAATTTATACAAAACTAATGGAGCCGAGATATTACCGTCCTGGTAGCGACAGCATGACTTGAAAACCACGGAAGATTACCTAAGGAGCTATGATGTTTAGACTCTTATCGGCTCAGGGAATGAGCTTGATTGGAGTTCCAGCGGCCTGAATATATTTGATTGGATGGGTGGGTTGAAAGTAAACCGGTCTATACGGTAGAGCTGCGAGGTTGATTTTTCATTCATGCCCTGTCATGTGTGACGTAAAGCAAGATTTTTCAATTCAATTAAACAATGGCATGTTTTAGTAGAGCTAGCAAGGACCCTCAGACTCAAGCCATGAGAGAAATTTAATTTCACAATGAGCATAGATACAAGACCGGAACTGTCAATTAGCTGAACGCCAATATTATTTTGACAAATCATTTCGATGAACCACGGAAGCGTTCGGTCAGGGAAAACGTGATTGAAAATTAAACTTCAAATAAGTCATTGATCGTGGTTCGACTTGTTCTAACGGACCTAGGAAATGTGGCTTGATTCAAGGGAGTCGGAGCTTAATCGCCATCTCCTCGCTGGTCTGCTGGGATATAGATTATTGTAAGAACCACCTGCATATTCAGAAATATTGTCAACCGCCAGAGCCATGCCAACCGTGAGCCAAGTGCTTAGAGATAGACTTTCGGAACTGTATGTGCTTGGCCCCACAACGCGAACCTCTGTCATATCCGGGAGCCAATCGGTTTCTCGGCTTTTAGTACGCAAACCGGAGGGTTGATTTGCATAATCCCGTGGTCTGCCTGGAGTGAGCATGAATTTTAAAAGCTATTCCAGGGCTATTAGACTTGTGATTGGATTGGCGCAGATGAAAAGAGAAAGTATCGAGTTTAATGAGAGTACAGTCGTGGGAGGAAAGGGCGATGCAGGAGAATATGCATAGCTTCTAGAACGGTCTACCGACCAACTAAACAAATTTCGACCCAGGCCCAAGTGATACTCCTGAGATCATCTAGGAGAGCACGGCCATGGGTTTTTTTGGACCTACCATTCTGTTCCCACAAGTCTGCGTGATATTCCAAATACTCGCCTGCCCCAGCAGAACCTCTTAAGCAACAAAGACGCGTTCCATTCGCAGGCTGACGGTCTGTCAAGTCTGGACCTTGAAAAGTAATTGCAGACCCCTCTCCGGACCACAAATAGAACCTCCTTGATCTACTGTCCCATGGCTCACCGCTGAGATTCTAATCGCGGAGCCGTACCGGCGTCAGTCCACATTCA
Organism: Penicillium sp. E22; assembly: GCA_035048945.1. NCBI lineage: Eukaryota > Fungi > Ascomycota > Eurotiomycetes > Eurotiales > Aspergillaceae > Penicillium > Penicillium sp. E22. The sequence goes on along the minus strand of JASJUN010000597.1, from coordinate 3,670 downwards.
CGCGCGTGTTTTGATTGGTGCTGCTGGTGCTCCTTTAGCTCAGGGTATCATCAGAGTATGATAGTACCGTTGCAATCTCGCGAGCTCGAGTGACGGTTGACGAGAATTTTGCTAATGAGCCTTGGTAGGTGAAATCGCTCATATCGTTGTCCCGGAAACCAGGATCTGGTTCGAGCGACGGTGGGATTGCTTGGAACTTAGATCCTAACACCGCTATGGCAAATTACTACGCGTAAAATGAGTTTAACATTTGGGTATTGGGTGTTACAAATGGGGGCCGATCATGCGTTTCCTTAAACACATTTCGTTAGCGTCCAGTAATGAGGGGGTGTAATGGGTGATGATCACTTGTGTTCATCAAAATCTTCTTCAAATAAAATTGTCAAAACATGTTATCTGTATGATACCTGGATGCAAACAGACACCCTTTCTGTACAAGAGCAGCTCGGATTTTTCAAATCTGACCGATATTGAGACACCACTGATCGCATGAGTATGATTCTCTGAGCGGGCCGGTCGATCATTTCCTCCACAATGGATCGGCAGGTTTATTTTTTGACTCTACGCGCTAGCACCCCTTGGGATCCGGTGTGCAAATGGTCACTTGATCTTCTCTGTTAATGATCCGGATGCTAGTAAAAAAAAACTTGGCAAGGGCTTAGGGCGCTTTCGCTTCGTTTCAGATCTTTTGCCCTGGTCTCCACCTAAATATTTATAGTTGTGGCTCCCCAGGAGACTGCTACAATTAGTTTTGTTTTTTATTTTGCCTGCGTTTTGCCCGAACTGAGCATACCCTCTCGAGCGAAAGCAATCAGTATGGCAAATGACCCGAAGCCCTCCCGGAGTGCAGGACACGGTGCTGCCAAAGCAAAGTCCCGTGCCGGCAGGTCGCGTGCTGGATCGCCTTGTTCTGCTCGGTCGACAGCCTCTACATCCAAGGTGGATCGTAGCCCCCTCAATTCGGTAGCGAAGCTATACAAAGGGCCGGTATGTCACTCTCATCATGTTATATTCGGTAAATGATGTACTCTTGACTGACCATCGTTTCCAGGGACATTCTATAGCGACCAGAGATCGGAAGAAAGATCATGAATCAACCCATCGAAGCTGTTTAGATCTGATGGACCAGATCCAAAAAGAGTTTGAAGTAGCGCTTGAGGCGATAAACGAAAAGAGAGCCCATGATTCTCAGTCCATGCAGCGTCTGCACACTGAAAAAGCCCAGGAGACTTCGAAACTACAGCAGGCAATCACGGCAAAAGACCAAGCCTTGGTTGAGAACCAGAGGCTTGAAAGAGAGCTCTGCCAGATTCGACAGCAGCAGGAGTCAGTGAACGCCACTATGCAGGACCAGGTTTCATGGAACGATATTCAGCCGGTCCTGCATCAAGCGCATGGCGAGCTGATATCGGCAACCACTCGGCTCTGGAACACGATCGAATCACTTCACAACCATAGAGTGGCATCCGAATTGCCAGGCTCTGGAGTGCTCCACGGAACTTGGCCCGATCAGGACGGCCCGCTCGTGCCTTTGGGTCACGATGCCCTTTCCGGGTTCTCCGCATCGAGTAATTATCCACTTGCTACTCAGCGGGCACCAGATTCAGCCAACCAGTATGTATCGCTTGTGTGAAATACGAAGGTCTTGGGGCTTGAGGCCGTCCTGCTTGCTGTGGCGATACCGCATAGTCGATCTCATATAGTCACTACGCAGATAGATAGCTCAAGACACAACCTTCACCAACACCACCGCCATCTCATGACAACGGTAAAAATAGAAAACAAATTATCCTTCGATGAACCTTCCGCTATGGTACAAAAAAAACTTTGGAAAAGATCTTTGAATGATCAGACTTTCGCTCCGCCAATTGGAAGGAGCAGAGAATGTTCCATGGCCGCTGAATGTGGTTAGCGGCGGAGCCCACAGCCCGGGGAGCTAATGCGCTGATCCATCGGAAGCAACCGAATCTGATTGATCATGATCGTAGTCTTCACCCATTATTTGAGGGCAATGTGATGTGAACTCTGCCAAGGTCTTTGACTGTGCGAGATCTATGAAAAAATTTACAATTTTCTTGGCGCTTCGTCTCTTGCCACTTGGCAGATAATAGAGTCCCAAACACAGGTTACGATGCTGGCATGAACTATGGTATTTTTCTGGTCCATCCACAGATCGAAACTCAATTGAGCGGGCTATCCGCGGGTCTTAAGATCTGGAATACTCTACCACGAGTACGACGGCCAATCTATGCATCTCATATTAATCCACCGCTGGGACTTGAGGATCCAGTGGGCCAGGGAGAGGTAGTGACTAAAATGATCGCCAAAGGCTAAACCCCGCGAAAAACCTTAATGGCATGTCTTATCTTATCAGTCTGTGACTATCAGCCGGCGAGGCCAGCGAATTCATCTCGTTACACCGAATTTATAGTGAAGATGTGTCTACTGTTCCGCAGCCTTACGGTTCAATACAGCTTCAAGTCAGAGTCTGCTCCAGTGAGATGGGATTGGTCGGAAATCACAATGGCATGATGGTACCTCAACCGTCAAGGGCTGACACCAGGCTTTGGAATATAAACTTCCACCTCATCAAATCTTGACCCAGATCACTGCTGTGACCGAAGCGTTCGCCTAGTTGCATTATCCTTTGTAGTATCGGTCTCCCCCTCTTTGGCCACCATCTCGATAGCTTTCTCCACAACCGGCATGGATCTGGAAAAAGTCAGCCTTTGTTCTTTTCCGGTCGGTCGCACGACTAACTTCGTTCGGATATCTAGACTTAATGTTGTAAGCAAACATATGTCAGAGCATGAAGCAGTAAATTACCGCTAATTGCTGATTGGTCACATAGGAGATCGACTTGCTTTATGTTTTGTATGTAACATGGATGCTGCTGTGGAAGCTGCAGTTGAACCTACACTTCCCCCTATGCCCCTAATTAGGCGTGTTGTGACGTGCTCTGGTTGTGGAATTCAAGGTCATACATATACTAAATGTTCTACGCGTTTTAGATAGTCAATTGATGTTTATTTTTGTTATTAAATATGATGTTCACAATTTTGATTTTTTGAAGTTCTGAGAAAGTGGCCGGAGTAACAGGGATCCACGTTAGTTAATCCTCGACTGCCAAGATTTCGTGCCTGGTAACTTGAAAGCCCCGGTCCGTCAGTTTGTCCGATTCCCGAACCTGGGTCCAACCCCCTCGCGACTTCAACGGTACCGAACCGAAAGCAACAACGCTACCATACGTTTTGTTTGAAAAGCTCAATGGATCGAAGCAGCTCACCCAATTACAAAGAACTTTTCGAAAGAGAAACAAAGCTACGTAGACAGGCTGAGGAAGAACGACAACAGGCTGAGGAAGAGAGACGACAAGCCGAAGAACGAAACAGGCAGTTCACTCGAAAGACTTCTTTACTAGAATATCTTCGAACCTGCCATAACTTGCTCTCCTGCCCCTTGCACGTTAGAACTCCGTCTCGTTCTACGAAGGGCAAGATCCCAGCCCCTCAAGGGAAGTATTGCCCCGCTCGCCTTCTTCCGTGGACACATTGTGCCGCTGCACAGCAGGAAATATACGACTCGGTTTGCAGCTACCTCCAAGCAACGAATGACCACCCTCCCCAATTATTTTCGACTGTTGCGCGTCTGGAAGGCGTCGCCGACTCGT
>JASJUN010000596.1:0-16122 GCA_035048945.1 Penicillium sp. E22 | reverse complement strand
ACACGTGAGGCGATTCCTATTGGCTTATCCACGTGGGACAACAACCAGGTCAGAATTATGGAGTTTTGCGATGCACTTCGGGAATTGAATTCCCAAGAGAATAGAATTAAGGACAATTCTCAACAAATTCGGAGGTCTCCGTTCGAGTCGCTGCATAGACATAAATCACCCATATTAACCAACCAAATCGGTAGAGCTCGGTTACGTAGTGCCGGTCGAACCGAAGGACTTGACTAATGGAAACCCCAGTTTTCCCCACAGTGGAGTGTTGGGGTGAAAAAGGGTTCTCTTCCTTATAACTGTTATAACCGTTCTGCTTTGATACATAATGGCAAATATATATCGAAATGGTTTCAACGGAGAAGAGACATGACGTCCAACCACATTTGCCACCATCGGGCAACTTGGCGCCCGATAATGAACGTCAACTCGAACAACCCAAAACAAGAGTAAACGGGGGCCTTGATGCATGGTTAAATGTCCTTGCGGGCTTCTGTGTTTTTGTGAACTCTTGGTTGGTTTATATTGTTGTCATACTATGCTTATATCAAACTAATATTTGTTCTAGGGGCCTGTTGACAACCTATGGCGCGTTTCAGGAGTATTACCAGACAGAACTTCTACCAAATGAGACACCATCCACAATCTCATGGGTGGGCAGTATTCAGGCCACTCTAATCCCAATGGTTGGTCTTGCTGCGGGACCATTAGTTGACGTCGGATACTTGCGCCCTCTAATTATCGCCGGAAGTTTCTTGACTGTATTCGGAATGATGATGACAAGTCTCGCCACTTCGTACTATCAGGTAAATCTGAAATCGAACATTGGAAGAAGACTTTCTTACGAGAACAGGTATTGCTCGCGCAAGGATTTTGCGTCGGAATGGGAGGCGGCATTTCCTATATCCCAGCCCTCGTCGTGATCTCCACGAGTTTCACCACAAAACGCCCAATCGCCATCGGCTGCGCATCAATCGGGTCTAGCGTGGGGGCCGTTATTTTCCCAGTCATGTTCCGCCAACTGCAGCCCAGGGTCGGGTTCCCTTGGGCAGTTCGCAGTATCGGCTTCATCAGCCTATTTCTTGCTGTTGTAGCATGTCTAATCTTGTGTCGACAACCAGGCCAAAGGGCCCATGCAAGAAGTCTTATCGATTGGAGGGCCTTCCGTGAGCCCTCGTTTATGATGTTCTCGCTCTCACTCACGTGTGTCATGCTCGCCTACTACGTGCCCATTTTCTATATCGCCTCCTATGCCCGCACAGTGGTGCATACAACGACTGATTTTAGCTTTTATATGGTTGCTATTGTCAATGGCACGTCGGTTATTGGTCGTGTCGTTCCATATCTGCTTGTCGCATACATCAAGCCCATCGGTATCCTCATATTCTCTGTGACGGCGTCGGCGATTGCTATGTTCACTTGGATTGCAGCTACCGATATGGCTGGGTTTATTGTCTGGGCATGCTACTGGGGAGCTCTCAGTGGTGTTTTGGTAACGGCGCCGACTTCCATTGTGGCACATCCGATTTTCTGTCCGGATTCGAGCTTTTTGGGGACTCGTTTGGGCATGATGTGGGGGATATCGTCTTTCGGAGCGCTTGCTGGAACTCCGATTGCAGGTGCTTTGGTAAATCTTGATACCGCAGAGTTTTTGCATGCTCAGGTCTTTGCGGGCTGTATGATGGTTGGCGCTGTTTTGTTGCAGGTTTGGCCAACTTTCAGGGTGGTTCGGTATGATCTGGAGCATCCCCGCAAGAAATGAGCAATCCACTAGAAACTCAATGACAAGATTTGCTTTGTGAGTCGACATAGGTTAAATAAATAAGCTTTGAGTCCATAAGTAATAGATTCGCTAGTCACATATCATACACGGAAAAGTCGTTTTGTACATTTTACATCTAAGCCAAATGGATCAGATTATTGAACTACCTCGTTCTAAAAAGGCTCGTCCTTTGTACTCGCCATATCTCCGAAAGGCTGGTATCAAACCTGAGGCACCTGGGCACCCCTGGTGTTCACATATGGTTCCAAAACTTAAAAAGTGGACCCCCGAAGAGCCTCTTTGGGTCTTGTTTTTTACCATTATGTTTTATAACTAACTTTCTTTTAACATATTTAAATGCCTGCTAGAACACCCACCTATATATAAGTGATGCATGTACCATCTACATCTAGAGAGGAAGTAAAAAGTAATTGAAGAGAATATCAATTGTGAACCAATCACAGAGAGTGTTATACCCTCATCATGACTTCATGCGGGGTCGTGGCAAGAATTAAGGCAAGGCCAAAAAGCATATATAAATCCAAGTACGGAGTAAATAAATTCAACTTTAGCTCAGATACCCACTATCGATACAAATTCAATCACAAGAATTGCAACCACCTCCGAACGGGATTTCCTCAACACATATATCGTGAGTATACAAACCTCTTGATACCAACGCCGACTTATACCATCCACTTCTCTCATCAATTTATCCCTTCAAGAGCGTCTTCCCGCTCTCAGTATCGGTTGTTTTGCTAATAACCTCATATGCAGGGTCAAACTAACCGCAATATCAAAATGAGCAGCGATAGTAGCACCAACCCCCAAACGACAGCGGTCGCTGGCGGCACCAGTACCGAACCCACTCCCGCTAACAATGTCGGCGATGGAGAAGGATGGGGCGACAGGCTGTGGTTAGGTGGCAAAAATGAAGGATTGGGTCACGCAGGGGTATGTGATTTGGTGTTCTAGGACAGCTTCAGAGCATACGTTAACTAGTCCTAATTCTCATATCGCAGGCTACCAATCCTAGATCAACAATGGGCGACTTCCTCGCTTTGAACGATCAGAAGACGCGTGCGCAAAATAAGTACCTTGAGCGGGAGAGCTTGCTTCATTCCGAGGTTAAGCCTATGAATGTCAAAGGAGAGCCGACTTGCGCCACTGAAGATCATAGTTTTATGAGCCATAAGGCCGGTGACCCGGATACTTATCCTGGGTGGAGTACACTTAAGAACTTTTTCGGCAGGTGAGTTTTCTATTTGTCCCTTGAAAGATTTATAGGATGACTAGTTTTGACCAAATTCAATCCGTTGTAGAGGGTAAGGTGGATTACCCCTCCAAGTAAGATGAGGGTATGTACTTTACTATACTGTCGCTTTTGAACTTCTACGTTGTTTATGAACAAAATCAGTCTGCCGAAAGTATCTTAAAAATGTTAAAGCTAGATCGTAGTATAGTACATGTGTGATCTATATGAAGCACTTTTATCAGCCTCTGGGGATTAGCGCTAGAGAGATGATTTGATGGTCTGAAGTTTTTCAATTTCAACCAGCGCACACCCAACCGCATCAACTGCCATTCCATACCCAGCCTGGAATCCCGTTCCTCCAGCGCCGTAGTTGTGAACAACGAGGCCGTTTCTCTCCGAATCATCGATCTTCACAACTTCACTGGCAACTCGGGCACCTTCCTCTCGTGATGGACGCAAGCCTACAAATGCTGCGAGAATCTCCGTTTCGGGCGACTCAAGCTCAGGTAGCATTGCCTTAGTCCGGGATAATATAGACTCTGTTTCATCTCCGAGTGTATCAGGCAAGCTATAACCGTTAGTCTTTGAAGCACTCTGTAAGAAAACAACGGAAAATGTTTTGGTCCATTTGACTCACCAGACTCCCTTTTGCATATATCCACCGAGAATGACATTACCCTTGGAGTATGGTCGAGGGATAATGTATGTCTCATAATCCTTCCCGTGTCTCATCACATTTTGGTTGACGTGTGTTGCCTTGGCAAGCAGAATTTGGCCTCGAGTGGGGTAGCACTTGGGGTCCTCGACTCCCTTCAGGGTACGAACGGCATTACCGGTGCAGTTAAAAACCACCTTTGTGTCCTTGCTGAGGAATCCCGAGGTGATACCCGAGACCTTTTTGCGGATGACCCGCACTCCGTACTGCTCTCTGAGTCTTTGAAGAAGATAGCGAATGTGCATCGGGGCATTGAGGGTTACTGTGGTGAATTTGACACCACATGCAACACCTTCTGGTAGGTCCTGCTGAGGAATCTCTTTGTACTGTGGGTTTTCCATATCAGTAACCTAAATCGGAGCAGATAAATCACCGCTTCTTGGTAATCGACTCACATCCTTCAGATAGCTAGCCATGGAATCGAGCTTCGTGCGCGACGGCATTTCATCCCAGTACTCGGTAGAGGGGGTTTCCCGAACAAATGCCTTCATCCCATCTTGTGCGGCAAGTTTGAGGAGGTGCTTGTACCCCAGTTGATCCCATCGCAAGGCATTCTTATCGCTTGCAGAAAGAGCAGAGAAGTTCGCGCCAGCCCTAGATCGCGTTAGCATCATTGAAATCAGATAGTATATCTACAGGTGCCATCAAGAGCAAACCGGCTTACCAAGGCGAAGTATAGTTTATGGATGTATCACCAGGGAGGTGCTCGGCTATAATCGTTGTTTGACTGGCATAACCTTGCTCGGCAAGGACCAGGGCAACATTCAGTCCAATGATGCCGGCACTTCAACAGAGAAATGTTAGTTCATATCTGTGAGCTGCAGGGATCTTTTTTTTTTCGAGCACGCACCCAATAATTACCACAGATTCGCTTTTCATTGTTTACTAGATCAGTGTTCAAAAACTCAATCAAATGACTAGAACTCAATTTGTCTAGGTCTGGGGCCCCTTTTATTTACACAAAAAGCAACGAAAACTTCTTACTTATTAAGGGGCATCCACTTTGACTCATTTGATTTCACATTGCTTATCTTGTGTACAACTTTCAATCTAGACTTGGAAATTTAGATGGAATTAACGAGTAAACGAGCGCCTATCTTGGAGGCGATGGGTTAGGGACCGCTCCGATTGGCGGCATTCAACTGTGGGTCAAACGGCATAGCTTGTGATTGGTGCCCATGATTCCAGCTCCGGTTGAATTGGAAACGTTGTACGGACTATATCAGGGCTCGGTTGATAAAAGCACATGGCATTGGGGAAGGTGGATACCAAGAGTACACAGTATCTCGCAAATTTCTGGCTTGCGATAATTGCCACACTTGCGGTGTCCTGTTTAGGGCAATCTTTCGAGATATTGAAATAATTGAAACTAAAAAAAAAACATGTTGCTATCGCTGAGAATGCTAGGGTGTTGCACGTATTGTGTATAGATATTTGAGCCTGAAAGCATTTTCCGCAGCTATAAAACATGTCGTGAAGGGTCTACAGAAAGGAAGACGTAAAAGTGAATAGTGGACGCGACAATGAATGGAGATTTGTGGAAGCTGAGAGCTGGAGGAGATATCTATTCGAACAAACATCTACTTGGACATGTGATATAAGACAAACAGTGTAAAAATAATAGGTGGAAGTATATTGATTATATAGACTATTTAATTGAACAGACGACGTCTATACTTCGGTGTGTTTGGCATGATCAGCAACTTGTGTGACATGTTGTCTGTTTCCTTCCACTGGAACTCCTTCGACGAGTCCCGGGATAACTGGATCAAGGGAGTCACTCTTTCTGAAGCAAATGTAAAACAGACACCCCGCCACGAAGCCCACAATTGCAAGAGATGCATACATCCAAAGAATATACGGATCTTGCGACACTGGGCTTAGGCCAATGCAGATCGCTGCCGCAATGCCGATCATGAGCCAGAAGAGTGCGGAGATAAAGGATCGCAGGCTGGAGTAGGTTGTGGTTAGTTTAAGATGGACGGTATCATGGGGGCGGTTGACTCACTTTTTCGGAGCATGTGTGAAGGCAAGTTCCAAGCCAGTAACAATAACAAATGCTTCGGAGAATGCGACAAAGATATACGCAGGGGCTTGAATCCACACGTGTATGCTCTTTTCTGGCGAGATATAAATGTAATGCTGCAGCACGCTGGAGTAGACCATGGAGATCGAGACAAGAAGGAAACCGGCGAAGATTCGACGGACTGGGCTGAAGTTGATCTTAAACTTGCGAAGGACTGGATAAACGCCCACTAGAGATAGATGGGTTAGCAGATGTATTTTTTGGTGTCATCATGTCAATACGCACAGTCAAGAAGTGGGATAAAGATACACAAGGCGATCGGGTCAAGGTTTTGCAGGAGATCGTTCGGCGTTCCGTGCAACGCCATTTGTCCAGCTTGTGAGATTAGATTGTTCCAAATCTGGACCCAGCAAACAAAATAGAATGGGAAGAATATAAACATCTATTATGTGTAAGTATAACTCAGGGCAGAAGTATTGAGCTTTGACTTACTCTGCAGCTTCTAAACCCTCGGCGGACGTCTGAGACGTACTGATCCGTGTAGCGCGGCGAAGACGCAAAGGGATACTTGCTTAAACGACCTGAAGCCTCTAAAGCTGATGGCTTTGCGTCTTCGAAATGCTTCTCCTGTCGGGCTATGTTCAAGACCTTGCATGCATCTATAATAGCAGACCCCTGGGGAGGAATCTTAACATATCGCTTCTGGCCGGACAAGAAGACGATAGCCGAGAGAACAATTGCACTGGAAGACATCAGCAGGTATATCATGTATGAGTCTCATCCAAACTCACATCAATGGAATCAAATATGCAAGCCAGAAAGAGTGCTTTGCCTCAACATTGACTGTAATCAAGGGGGAGAGAGCGCCAACATTGACGACCCAGTAGAACCACATGAAAAGTCGCTGCACGGTCAATTCAGGATCAACAACCACACGCTCGCCTGATTTGAGCGTCTTCAAAACCGGCTCTGCATTTTGGTATTGCTCGGCGCACATGGGGGTCACGTTGGCCTTGATTCCACCTGTTCCCAGGCCAATGATGACCATTGCGGCAACCAACCCTCCAAATCCAGCATCACTCTTAAGGCCGGCTGGTGTTGCAGTGGCAACCAGGACGGTCAACCCGACCATGTAAATTCCCAAAGAGATTGTGATGGCTTTGAATTTGCCGACATATTGATCTGGTGGATTATTAGCAACAATGCTGCAAGATCCCGGGGAAGATGTATTACCTGCAACAATCGCGCCAATTATGGTGGAGGCATAAGCCCAAAATTTAAAGAAGTTTCCAAGAGCCGACGCGGTTGCTTGTCCTCTGCCTAGTGCGCCAGGGAGGCCTGAACCAGGATCATAGGGATTACTAGATAAAGAAGTTAGAGATCGCTCGTAAAATAGCTACTCATTTTTGAAAGACCAAACTTACTTGATATAATTTTGCATAGGACCACTGAGGCCAAAATAAGTGAACCGTTCGCCAAGCTAATATGTCGACGTTAGCGGACGAGCTAGGGGATCAAGACATGGGCGGTGGGGTTAACATACCTCAACAACAAGGATCAGTAGTGCGACACGTGGGAATTTGTCAGGAATACGGCGGAGTCCAGCATGGAGACCAGTAGGAGACTGGTCAACTTTGTCCAGTTCCTCTTCTGAATGGTCTCTGCGGTTATCGGCTGAGAAAGAATCCATCTCGGCCGAACAAGATATAAATATATGAAGCAGTATGTAAACCAATGTGTGAGTAAAAAAATACCTCTTCTCTACTTCGTGTGAAATCAGAGGAACGGGTTTTAATTTAACCAACTCGGTCAGTGGAAGGTTCAACATCGGGAACTAATCCGGGGTGCATGGTCCACATGGGACCCGCAGATAGGAAGACCCCCACCCCGATGCCTATCGCTTAGATCGGAGCCGATAATATGGCCGATGCCGCCAACCAGAGCCCTGCATAATGTCCGAGGCATATCAAAGGGTAGGTGACTAAATTTATCAACACTGTCGCATTTTTCTTCGATTAGTTTTAATCGTTCGCTTAAGATTGACCATTTACCATCTTCTTAACTTCACATTTTCTCTTTATCGCAAAGCTAATCGTTGCTTTGACACATAACAATGGCCAGTACACAAACAGCAGTCGTGGTAGAAGAGAAGAAGGGGCGCTTGTCTATACCAGACAATCTCTTGAATGGACTGGATCCCGAATGGGTAGAACTATGGGAGAAGCATGGCAGCTCCATGGTGAGAGCCGACGAGCTATCCCTTGAAGAATATCGCAAAAGTCCCTCTACATACAGCTTCACCTACCCAACATGCCCTGGTATGTCAGATTGATGAGCTTCGGTCATTGAATTAGGGTCTTAACAAGTACTGACTATGACCAAGGTCCGTCGGTTTTCCATGTTGAGGACATAGAGATCCCGGTCTCCCAACCAGCTGGAAAGATCATGATCAGGGTCTATACGCCTGAAGGTCCGGGGCCATTCCCTGTTCATTTGAACTTCCATGGAGGTACGCAATTTATGGCAGCGCGGTTACGCTCCTCAACGTGGACTTTCTAACCCCCTGTTCATTGACTCTAGGTGGTTGGGTCCTTGGCAATCTCAACTCTGAAGCTGCTTGGTGCCGGCACATGTGCAACAAAGCCCAAATTAAAGTGATTGATGTCGACTACCGACTGGCTCCGGAGTTTCCCTACCCTACCAGCATCTACGATTCATGGGATGCTGTGAAATGGGTAAGCACAAGACCCAATTCCGTTTGAGGTTTGCTTCATTGACACAGAATATTTGGACAGACAATCGCCAATGCCTCTAGTATCAACGTTGATCCATCGAGTGTTTCTATCGGAGGTCTCTCGGCTGGAGGTCAAATGACTGCAGTAATAGCGCATTTCGCCCGCGACAAGGGCATTGACCTGAAACTTCAGTTGATCATAGTTCCGGCGACAGACATGCGGTACTGCCTAAAGACCCGCGAGCTGAATGAGACTACTTGTCCCTACGAAAGTGTCTTGCTTTACCATGATGCCCCTTGGGGACCACTAGGCAGAGAGCAATGGTTCCTGAAGTATTGGCTTGGCGATGATGATGGTCAGTCTTTCCTTTCTCTATTCCGCTCTTGCAATTCTCTTCGTGCATGTACTAATCTTTTTCTAGCTACCCAAGAAAGAATATTGACAGAAGAGTGGATCTGCACACCTGTACTTGCTCCTTCATTCAAAAACCTTGCAAAGGCGCACATCATCACAGCAGAGTTTGATCTTGAGCGAGATGAAGGAGAGTATTATGGTCAGCTTATGCAAAGGGCTGGAACTGAGGTCACAATGAAGAGATACCCAGGCGTGCCACATGCATTCGGGCACTTCAATCACCCCGAAAGGGGACTCTCGCAGAGCTTTGTGTATATTGAAGATACCAGTCGAATCCTTCGGCAGGTGCACTTCGGCAAGAGTGAAGAGTAATGGGGAGTATGTACAAAAAAAAAAGGAGAAACCAAAAATGTATTTCGCTAAAGCTCTAACTTCCCTTGAATGGACCATGATGCCAGGATATATTGTTCAGTAGTAGACCTAACCTTTCTTTTTCTTGCGCTGCTTTTGCTTATATTTTATACCCACGTTTCCGAGTAAGCCCCAATGTTTTTCGTCCCTAATTTATACACTCCATACATCACTATTTGTCCGAATTCAATAAAAGGGTTCGCAAGGAATTTTATGACAAACTTTTTACTTCCCGAGGTCGACCCGGGAGATGCGGGGACAAGGTTATCGGCACGATAACCTAAATTTTTAATTCCTGTTAGTCACAGCTGCAGCTGCCCAGGTGGGCTGTCTTGTACGTAATTCTGCGTCTCAAATGAACAATAAAACTTGGTTTGATGAGCTGGTTATTTAGCCCACAAGTCAAGGATAGGACGCCGGATTGTGGTCAACGACTAACCAGTTGGTCATAACACCCACAAACTACAAAACTTCAAAACTCGCTCAGTCCTTGGGCGTGGGACCAACGGGCGCTCCATTATCAACATGGCCCTACAATATTTCATATGTCAAAGTATCATGAATCCATTCCTGTAGTTGTACTGACCGGGTGGTTATAATATTGGTCGCCGGAGGCATAGGGTTTAGTCCTGCGGTTTCTTAACCGAGGTATTGGCTATCAGAAGATGGGCTGTGAGAGCTGGAACTGTTAAACATGCGCTTCCGGGGCAAAGGCACAAAGGCCTGAGCTTCGGAAGTGGGTCCTTGTTGAACTTTTCGCAGTCCTTATCAAATGCCTCGCGCACTTTCGCGAAGGCCTTTCGCTCCTTCTTTATCGCCTGAATGTGTTGTTGAATGGCTTGCCCATGCACTTTGTCCGATACCTTTGCCTCTAGACTATTGTTGGGTGTTGGGAACGGGAATGGGCTGGTGGTTGTCCAAGTTACAGTGGGACCTCCGAAATATTGGACCAGAAGCGATATATGTAGGAAGAAGTGAGAGTTAAAGTGAAAGTAAATCTCCGCTTCGGTATACTAATATCGCACCATCTCCTCTTGGGACTAGTATGCCCTAGTTCAATTACAATCACATATATATAAAACCTCGAATGAATCTTTAGTAACAATAAATTACCTCAATAGACGAGGACGTAGAACTGAATCCAGAGAGCTACCTTAAAGAGACATATATAGTCACGTGGCATGTGGGGCCACCGGTATCAGTCATTTGACTGTCCTACATCCTTCTTGAACCCTCGGGGTTTAGCGACTAATACATATACATATACTCATGACAATTTCCTCGATGCAAGGATGTCAGGGAGAGCTCGTAGGTACATGAGTAAGCGAAACCGCGCTTGTGATTCCTGTCGGGCTAGGAAGGCAGCTTGTCGCATTGATCGAGCACCTCCCTGTTATCTTTGCACACTTCATGGGAAAGAGTGCACATTCCTACAGCCAACCTCAAGGCCACGCCAGCTTTTTTCCGACGTGGTCAGCCCAGAGATCCCCCAACAGGCTGAGGTAAACTCACGCTCAGAGCAGCATGAGGTTTCACCAGTTGGTGACTCAGTCCACTACGATATCTTGATGTCAATTGATCATGATGGGGTAGATCATTCGGTTGCCACTGCACCCGAGGGGTTTCATGACTTTTTTGATGGAGCTGGAGTATCATTATCGGGTGGCTTTGGAGATGGCACATGGCCAACTGGATTTAGTCCAGGGAGCTTTATCTATCCATCTCCTGGGCTGCCAGGGACTGGTCGCTCGGAGGATAGAGGTTCATCGCAGGCCCCCTGCCTGCCATTGCTTATGCAAGAGAATGGCTCATCGATTTGCCTTGATACTCAAGGTGTAATGACACCACAGTTGCTCGGCAGTAGTGGCGATATGGACCCTTTGCTGATGAGTCGTTATCAATACGACACATCTGGGGCTTTTCATTTCAAAAATCTCAACATCCAATCTGTGTCTTCAGGGGCCGACCAAACTCAATTTCTACTGTCAAAGCCATCAATATTTGCTGCCAGCAGAGAGGAAAACGGATGCGAGAACGTTTCGACCCTTGAGTTGAGGCAGGAACTCGAGACTTTGGTCCCAGGAGATATTGGAATCAGGCTAATTAACCTGTTTGAGAGGATTGTCGCACCGGATTACCCAATACTTGGTCCACCAGGCCAATTAAATCCCAGCACCAGCCCGCCATACCTCCTTGCGAGCGTATACCTAATAGTCGAGCCCTTCACTAAATTTGACGAAAGACTATGCATTGATCTCGCATATGATAAGCCATCAAGTGTGGCACTGTACGATATTATCAACAAAGCGCTTCCACATGAGATACATGCCCCGAAGCTTTGTATTGTACAGACAATGCTTCTTTTGGCCATTCGACCTTATCCAAACCCAATTGTATTGGATAGTGGCTTCAAATGGTCCCAACTTGCCACTCTTATTGCTTGCGCTCACACCCTTGGGCTACATTTGGATCCAAAGTCATGGAGAATACCTCCATGGCAAATTGCCCAGCGACGTTGTCTGTCTTATTTCATTTATTCGACAGACAAGTGGCTTGCATTGAGCCTTGGTCGGCCACCTTTACTACACTATGATAACTGGCTCGTGACAAGTCCTAGCCAAGAGGATCATCCTGTCAGTGGACTTGACCCTCTAGCCTGGACGAACATCATGAAGCGAGCGGAACTCGACTCTCTCCTTGATCGTGTTCTAACCCAATTATAGTAAGTCAAGCCGCATGTCCATTATTTCGTCGTTATCCGCAACTCACCAGTATTAGCTCTCCCCGTGCCATTAATACCATATCTACCGATTACGAGAAGACTATCGCGTTGACGGGTCCACTGCTTGAAGATCTCTTCTCATGGCATAGACCGGTATTTGCGCCATCGACCGATTTTAGATCATCGCATCAAGGCAGACCAATCGGACTAGAAAGAACACTCGAGACGAACTACCATTACATTCATCTTAGTATTTGTAGGGCCATTCTGAGACCATTCCTGCAGCCAACTGTCGAAAATTTGAACGAGGCCGATTATATACTAGCGCGTGAGCAGGCCCGGATCCGAGCAGAAACCTGCATTTCTGCGGCAGCGGAATTTATTTACGAGCTGCGCCCAGAGGACCTTGAGGCTCTATGGCCGGCCTGGAGTGCAACCGCATTCTCGTCCATCTGCTTCCAAATCCTGCACATGGCTGCCAGCTCCATTGATAGGAGCGAGGCAGATAAATGGGTCACTTGCTTGCACAAAGTGCGCCGGGATATGCGCCTGAAGGCTGATGTTTTGCCTTGCCTCCACCTTGGCCTTCTCCGAATTGACTCCCTATTTTGGAAAGGAATTGATAATGTGTTGCATTTGGAAGAGCATGTCCGGCAAGCTTTCGCGTCAGGCTCAAGCATTGGTCGGTCTCTTGGTATAACCGGTCCAGCCAAGTGACCATGTGTTGCATTGATATTTACTATTAAATTCTGAATAATGAAATTAGAGGCAGTTGTATGAACAGCCTCCTGTGTGCATCCATTGTAAAGAGGTTTATGATAGCGGTCATTTTTGGCTCAGGTCCTTACGTTCTATGTGAAAAATAGCAGTAGAGAACCGAAGTTAGCCTTTTTACAAATATCTTACGGGACATTGAAACCGCTAAATATTGTAATTGTAATTATTATACTCAGATGTGAACTACTCCACTTTAGTATCCTTGCCACGGAGGCGATCACGAATAGCCACCACTTTCCCCAGTATCCTGCCTTTCAAAGTCTGGGCTCCAAGAGCGTCAGCCTCATCTAGGGAGACAACTCGTCGAACCAGGATGTTGAAGATAGTTCCGAATGCAAGTGCAATCACGGTACTAGTGAGAATGATCACATTGTATGGCATGCTAAAATCCGGGGTTGGGAGTTGAAGCAGCAGACTCGTAGAACGGATGTAGATCGGTGCTTTGTGGGCATTATCCAAGATTCGAATTACAGCAGGTGCAACGTTGAACCCTCGATTGGCATCGGGTGGGTACTCGGTGTACCGAAGAATGGCTTTCTCGAAATCGTAAGTCAACGTGACAGTTGATGCGGCGGGAACAGACAGCGCCAATTCTAATTGGGTTCCACGCTCGCGATCAATGGCGGGCCGGTAGTACGTCTCTTTGACGATTTCAGAGGCTGGGACTTCGCGCAGGACTCCATCGTGCCCTGTGATTGTTGCGCGCAAAGTATGTATATATGGTCGCAAGAACCACGGAAGAGACTCGAAGTAGATAAAATCAACTGCGCTGATGTTGGATGGATTGCCAAAGATAATGCGCATTCCACCGCGCTCCTGGCCGTGGCCAACGATAGTTCTCTCTGCGTGCAAAACAGGCTCGTCCAACGGAACTTCGGTGTTCACTGGTTGCTGCGGAATCGAGAGATCAAAGGGAAGTGATGGCGCCAATCTGAAACAGCGCGTAAAGCCATCCTCTTTCTTGATTTCATCGGCCACTTCCGATATGAAGACACCCCGTTCGTGGGGCACCCGAAGGCAGACACTTTGGTCGCTAGTTCCATCGAAATCTGTAAGAGGACAAACACCATTTATACTTCGCCCAAATATTTCCGTAAGACTCCAGGCCTTGTCGTTTGTCTTCTCTAGCGGGTAGCAGGTATCATCTGAATTATAAGGCTTGGAAGTGTCACAAACGAGCTCCTCATTAGGCACAGGTCGAGGAATTGGGTTCGCTAGATCTATGTAAGCAATCTTGAGCTAGAGTGTTCCAGTGAAAAATACGCACAACGAGAGCGCTTGGACCGGTCAATATCCAAGACCATGTCCACGGTTTGCTCGATCTGAACCACACATTCTCCGTCTGCAGAACAGACTGGCTGGATATCCACTGACATACTCTGCCATGCGGCATCGAACAATTTGTGCCCGTCAAATAGTGAAGAGATTCCAGCCTTGCCTTTGCAAGGAAGCAGCTTCAAGAAAGGAGTCAAATTCTCTGTGCAAACTACCTCTCCGGGAAGTGTTCCATGCAAAAGGTGCAGTTGGTCGGCAGCTGAGTGATCCCCAGCTGGTTCAAAAGAAACAACAGGTCGAGTAGTCCGGGTCGAGTCTACGAAGTTCAGCGAGGCGCAGAACAAACCAGAGAGGGACTGCGTCAGGGTGATCCATTTGGCAAAAGCCCTAAATAAGTCAGCATTGTATGCCTCTCAGGTCAAATTTCAAGTGGGGAGCATACTCTTCGTCACCCGGCGCATCAATCCACGCCCAAAGCTCGACGCCAGTGCCTCCTTCTTTACTGCCGTTCCATGGCCGTGGGCCCCAACTTTCAGCGTCCCATCTTCCCGTGGTGAAGCGGAGGTGTAATTCTTTTGTGTGGGCGTGTTGGAGTATTTGACCAAGGGCGCGAGGCAGATATCTAAAATGTTGTTGGTCGAATGATTGTTGTGATGTATTGCTTCGGAAGTTAAAAGAAGCTAGTAAGGAGGACTGCGGGAGAGGTTGTAGGAGGAGGTGCTCGTGATAGTCCGATGACGCAAAGACAGAGGAGCTCCATAGTGAGAGAATAAGCGCGACGAAAGGAAGTGAGAATAGTGAAAGGACCGTCATGACTTCATGCTTGCCGGAGCTCGGTCTTCGTCCACGCGGTTATCACGGGGCAATTGGCAGGGGATATCGGCGAAGCGATGGGCCTATGTTGGCTGTGGCCGCAGAAAATCAGATCTAGGTAATCACCGAGTCAATAGAAAAGCTCCGCATTGAAAGAAAAATCAAAGCCAAACTTCAGAATCCCCGAGATGCCCATCTGGTCTCGTTGACTGTGGAGGCTCACCGCCTTCCTTGGCGCCAAAAGCATCAAAAACGAAAGACTTCGTCGTTTGCCGCCAATCAGCCCGTTGACACAATTTCGTCTTTCCTTTCCTTTCCAGCTTCGTGGATAAACTATCAGCATGGCAGCAGAACAGAGAAAGCTGCTTGAGCAGCTCATGGGAGGTATGTTGCTCTTTTTATGACTCTCAAAATATCCCAGCTCTAGCCTACCCCGACAAGTCTCCAAATTGAGCTAACATTGCTTCTGTCTATAGCTGATCAGCTCATTGGAACTGGCGCACAGGGTCGCAATTCCCAGCTCGCAATCACAGACAACAAAGTTTGCCGTTCCTACATTGTTGGCACTTGCCCGCACGACCTGTTCACCAACACCAAGCAAGATCTCGGACCTTGCCCCAAGGTTCACAGCGAAGGCTTGAAGACGGAATATGACACCGCACCTTCCTCAGAGAAGGCAAAATGGGGGTTTGAATTCGATTACTTGCGCGACATGCAGAAGTACATTGACGACTGTGACCGCCGAATCGACACTGCGCAGCGCAGACTGGAAAAGACGCCGGATGAGATTCGGCAGACGAACGACCTGGTATGTCTAGCTTTACTTCTATATTCAATCCCCCATGTGATGGACTCCGTTGGGCTTCACTAACTTCTTATATAGCTCAAACAAATTGCCGATCTTTCCAACACAATCAACTCCGGTCTCCAAGAAGTCTCGATTCTCGGCGAAACAGGCTCTGTCGCACTAGCACTCAGTGAAATGCACAAAGTCCGCACCTCCAAGCACCAGAAGGAAAGTCTTGAGCGCGATCTCAAGAACCTCCAAGATACCTCTGGTCCATCCGGCCATCAAAAGCTGCAAGTCTGTGACGTTTGCGGTGCTTACTTGTCTCGTCTTGACAACGACCGCCGGTTGGCGGATCACTTCTTCGGAAAGATGCACATGGGATACTCAGACATGCGCAAGAACTGCAAGAAACTGAGCATAGAGTTGAAGGGCCGGGCTCCGCCAGTTCGTCACCATGAAGAAGATGATAACCCTTACACCTCTGGTG
>JASJUN010000595.1:0-16195 GCA_035048945.1 Penicillium sp. E22 | reverse complement strand
TCGCGTTCGAGGTCGGCTAGCACCTTCAAGATGGGTTGAAAGGGCACAGTTGCCAAATTATGTCTTGCTTCTGCTTCCTGTTCCGGAGGGGAAAGCTGCGATAGTCAGTAAAAGCATTTGAAGCCGAGTCATTTCACTTACCATTGGAAGGCCATGATCGGAAGCTTCCTGTGAATTGTCATCTCCGGGGATCGGAAATTCACTGGGTTGCTCGTCTCCTTCATTTTCCTTGCCTGGCACGCGGCTTGGGGCATCCATTTTGTCCACAGGAGAACGTCAAGGGTCTGGGAAATACCACCTCCACCAATATTTGGTGTCTCTTATAGACTATGCAGACGCAGGTGGCTAAGTGCTGACCTTTACGATCACCACAGTAGTCAATCAACGGAGTCAGGTTTTAACTAGAAACTGGTTACTTTTTGGCGGGGGTGGTGAGCTTGAAAATGATTGTCCCGGTCAATTTCGGGCCAGCTATCATCAAACGGTTCATGGAGCCCCTGTGCCTGGTGTGGAAACAAAGAAACCTGGGCCCGTTTTGACGTTTCTTTTGGAACATCCTTCAGGTCAAAAGCTAGTATTTGATCTCGGGATCCGTAAGGATTATCAAGGCTGTTGGCAGTCAACTTGATCATAGGATAGTGATCAACGAGTCGGTCAGGGAAATTTGATCAAGCCTCACGATATTGAGGGTCAGATATGAACACTTATCGAGAAGATATATATTTCAACCAGACACCTTTTCCACTTTCGTTGAAAGTCTCAGAAATCCGATAAACAGAACATTGTACAACTTACAGTCACCAAAAAATGGAAGTTCAAAAACGAAAACGAACTAATGTATATTATGGTCACAAGCCCGAAAATTGAGTGTTGACAACGTATGGCCAAGCTTCAACGGGTTGACGGGTCGAGTACATCCTACTGTGACCTCGCTTTCCGCAGTCTGGTCGGACAGACCCACAGCTCAACACAACCAACACCACACTAAAGCGAGGCTAGGAAAAAAAGTTCATGATTTCGAGTATGAAATTGTAGGCGCTTTTCGGTGATTCAATGTTGAGTCACTCACAGGTGAGGTATCAGAACAAGAAATATGAGCCTGTCATTGCGGATTGAATAGTACGCAGTGCCTCAATTTAAGAGGGCCGTGAAGGATTCAACAGTCAGCCAACGTTTCTTGACCAACTCAGCATGCTGTTGCTCAACACGACTCTTGCTCGTCTCTCTCTCTGAGCATCTAAAGCATTAAAAATGTCGCTGCAAATAGTTGCGGTTAAAAGAAGACATGGGTTTCAACAGGCCTCAATTAAGGGGTGGCCCCCAACGCTTTCTACCAAGAAGCGCACGTAGCACATAGGCGAAAGGACGAGCCGAGAAGCCTATAAATACGTCCTCTACCCCCGGCAATTTGCTCTACAATTTATTCACGTGACTACGCAAAGTCGAGTAGGCTTGTGTCTGAGTCACTTGATAAGTTCTCTCCTTTGACCCAGAACCGAATTTCCACTGTACTGACATTTATAGGATACATCGAGGATTAGCAAGCCAGACAGTGCCTGTGAGAGACGTCTTCCCAGCAGATCCACTGTGCCACCCTGCCAGCCGATGAAAAAGATAAGACTTGGATTGGCTGGTCAAGATGTATACGAAGATCTCTCTTCGCCATAGCAACCGACTGAGCTGATCTACTGTCCCGCCCCTGGAAGTATCCCCAAAGCGAAAGCGCGACTGCTCATGCTGCAGGTATGTGAACATCTGCCCAGCCATGTCTGAAATTGGACTGAGATCAAAGACGACGCGAAACAACCGGATCTGTGGACATTCGACCACAATACACGAGCGCAAGGACCACAGCTCTTTACCGTCTCTTCGTCCCTAGTCTTGATCACCGGAACATGTGAGTGATGAAATGTCTCTCCGATCTGCAAGCTAATGATGGGCAGGGAACCGTTGAAAGCGCACCAGAGTGAATCTCCGAGGAGGGGGCGGATATCCAATCGCGATGATCGTTGCGCAGAAGCTTGAGATGTCCGTTCTTCGCGTCGTGAGTGAGTTATCGTGCCTTCTGGGTTATTCGGCTGTGGCCTGCTTGGCATCTTGCTTCCCCTTCAGACACAAGAAAATTACGCAATCTATAACTAGCATGCACCACGGTCTCTCCGGTCATTTCCCAGGTCTTCGCGCTCGATCAAAGCTCGAACAACCGCGACCCAGCCTCTCCCTGTCGTCAATGCCGGAGCCCTATAGCCGCCGTCGTCTTTCGAGTTGATTTTGTTGATCACGAAGTAAGCCAACTGTCTTTTTCATCGTGATACTTGAGGTTTTTGATTCATCCTTAAGGAACATTGCCTGAGCAAGAGGGTTTTCGTTAACGGATTGGTTCATGGTGGAATTTTGAGTCATCGAAAGAGAACGTTATGAACATTAAGATTGGGGTCCGCCGGATAAAGAGGTGAAGGTCAAGGGTACAGGTGGCACCACAATAACCTGGTCACGTGTGATCGAAGGCCTAAGACACCCTACATTTCAGGCCACAACAATCGACCATCTCCCGAGGTCGCGATTGGCTGTAGTCACGTCGCGTCACGCTTGTTTGGAGATCTTCAAGATAGCTTGCAACCCGCTCATTCAAGGCTTCTTTAAGATGCACCTAGTGGAGTACCCATAACCCCTTCGCCTGTTCAGTTCTGGTAAGAAGCGGTCTATCTTGTTCTTTCTTTGGGTTCCTGTGCTCCGTTGTGCCAGGGCATGTCCATCACCGGCTAATCTCTTAATTTCGCAGAAAAGGTCTGCCCGACCACCTGCTCCTGTATGACCTGTTGATCCTCCCGGCCGATCGAATTTCTCGGTATGCGTGGCTGATCGGCCGGGTTGCCAAAACCTTCTTTTGGTGCATCTCCAATCCAAGGTGAAGTGGCCTGAATCGACAATTCGAGCCTGCGGTCTTGCCTGTGTCGATACCCAGTTTCTCCTCTTTCGCCTTCCACATTTTGAAATTTCAACTTTCATATCTGCTTAATATTCAGTTTCGCCTCCATCTTTACTCTTCGTTTCAACCCTGGACTTCCATCTGGTGTCAGGCTTGGTGGGCAAACGATGTATGATGAGATGGAATCTCAGGACGGTCTCGATGTCCGCTCTATGAGGCGTACGTTCCCCATTGCTGTTTAAGTGGGACCAGTTGACCGGAGCTAAACGTCATTGTCGTAAAGTGAAAATTCTCTATACGTTCGACAATGAAAACAAGACCAATTTTCTCGCCCGGTGGCCACATGTGCCTGACATTCAAACTGGCTCTTTGGATGAGAATACTTCGGTTGGAGTGATTGAGCTGAAAACATGTATTCAAGCGATTGTCTCTGCTAGGTCGGACTTCCTTTTCCTGTGACGATACAATAATGGAATGTTGATGCAGTGTTTCTTCATTTAGTCCCGAGTTGGTGGCCCAATCAGGAAAAGACTATACCGTGTACGCCTATGACTACTCAGAACACGAAACCCCCCTCGTCGGACAAGGTATGCTGTCATGGTTATTGGCCTCTTCATCCCCGGCGCTCGAGGCACCCGCCCACCAGTCCACGACAATGGTTCCAGGCCGAGTTTGCAAAACCCCCCCGGGTATCTTCTCAGAGGGGGCTCAGGAAACGCTGGAGGTAAGACTGCAGCTCGTGCCTGTTTCAGCTATCATGCAGAGCGAGTACCTCGACATCATGCAGACACATCGGGAGTTGAGCAATGTCATCCCCCGGGACTTTGAAGCAAAATTGCGGAAAAGAATTGTCCGTCAAACCCCCGCGGAATCCTGCGCCAGTTTATCGGCGAATCAATATGGGATTGAGAAACTTCACCAACTCTTGAGCGAAGGCTCCATCCCACGGGGGCTCCCTCCCTTCCCGCCGAACCAGTCGGTCCGTTCGGTCTCACCTCCACAACCATGTGTTGCTCATAATAGAATCTCAACACCAGGTAGCTCTCGAATGACGGCCCAAGTACTACCTCGGTCGGAGCAAAACACTCCACATATTGATGTGATTCCTCCATCCTCGAGTGCTTCTATGCGGGACAGCGATTTCCAGACTCATGTGTCATACAATCCTCGTAGAGGATCGATCCAGCCTGGATATTGCAGCGGTAGAGGGGAATTGGTTGAGCCGCAGACGCGAAAGAAAGCCAAAGTGTACCAAGCAAACTTTCCGGGAAAACTTGATTCGAACATGGAGAGGCGACCAAGCTCGCTACTAGTAGCGGCCTGCATACCGGCCTCGGTTCGAATCCACCGTCCAACCACTGTGAATCCTGTCGTTGTGACCGAACAATCAGCCGAAGAGCCCCCCCGTCCGCCTATCCCGATATCTCAACCTTTTGATTTGCCACCCCAAGGACAACCTTCAGCTAGTATTGCTTTATGTTCTACTTCATATACTCCTCCGTATTTTATGAGGGATGACCTGCTAACCGCAGACCTTACGGATCATTCACCCGAAGATTCCCTTCATAAATGTCTCTGTGATCCTTCCTTCACTATGCTATCTTCACTTCCTTTCATCCACTGCGACATTTCGAACAGACGAAGTCCTGACTTGCTTCCCATTTCCTTGGAGACTAGCTCTGGCTTCTTGAGTGGAGATTTAAAAGACCTTTCGGACGAGGGCACCACCGCCCCTTTGAATTACTGCGTAACGGCCGAGTCTTGTGATATCAACCGAGACAAACACAATGTTCGGACTGCAGTGCAGGCAAGTTCCCTGGCTAGTGCGATTGGTTCGGGCCAAGGAGCCTCACGTCATCCGCTACCGGTCAGTGGCACTCCAAAAGAGCAGACTTCAAAGAAGGCGCAAGCTCCGCTGCCCCGTCCTGCCACATCGACAGGGTCGAGGCCTTCTTCAATTGCCGGTGCACGCGTAGCACCAACACCTCCAGCACTAGCTATATTGCAAAGTGATGTCCAAATTGTGTCCGCAATCCCCGCCAGCGACCCCGTCGTATTTATTCATCATCCGGTGAATCTCAGATTTTCGCCGTGTACAACTGGTAGTACCAAACGGTCAAAGCAGGTACAGGGGCGCTTGGACCAGGCCATACGAGAAGGGCAAGTTCCGTCATATTGCGAAAATTGCGGCTCAATCGAGACCCCCACCTGGCGTCGAGCATGGTCGAGAGATGTTGAGGGTAGCGAGAAGGTTGCCGAAGTGATGATGCGGGATTCTAGCGGGATTTTCTGGTTGGCGTTGGAACACAACGCCCAGGGTGAGATGCAAAAATTCAAGATCTATACGAAAGGTCCTGGGAAGACCGTCAATGAGTGGGTCCAAATTCTCTTCTGCAATCCGTGTGGCCTGTGGCTCTATATGTTCAAGAGCATGCGCCCAGAAAACAGGTGGAACAAGAAGCTACTAGAGAAAAAGAAAAAACGTCCATTGAGGAACCGCAAGACTGGCCCGTTAAGTTCCTGCCCTGCTTTCAGAACTCGGAGCAAGGCTGTCTCCAACAAGCCTTTGGCATCATCTCCGGCGCCCACTGAGTTGTCTTTCATTCCAACCAAAGAAGTACCTCCTAATATGAACAGTACCCATGACAATGACGACGACGTAGATGCCTCCCCACACAACCGCCGCCGAGAAATTAGCGCCGAGCCGCGCCGGCTTACTTATACGGCAGAACATCGTCGGCATGAGCAGCATCCGATGGATGACCTGCAGCGTGCCTTTTAATCTAATACGGCGAGGGATATGGAAGTGCGACTTATCTCGAGAACAGATAACAAAGGCCTCACCCCAAAGCATGTGCGAAGCTCGCTTTTCCCAAACGCTCAAAAGGGGCCGTTGATTGATGTCTCATTTGTGAGAAGCTGTTCTCCCCAATGCAGCGCTCGCATTGCCTCAAAGGACGACAAGCGGGACGATGAGCAGGATAATCATGCAATCACTCCACATGATGACCCCGGCCGTCTTTTCAAGGGTCCTACCGTTGATTTCGATTTACCCACAAGCCCGACTCCTCGTCGACATCACCTCCTGATCAAAAATCGTGTCGATAATTGGTTGTCGCTGCCCTCGGCTTCTCCAAGCCTCAACGAAGGGAAGAATATGAGCTCGCCAATAACACCTGCCCACCTCTCCGTGGAGCGCATGCAGCATATCCGAGAAAGCCAGCAAGGTCATCGGCCACAACAACGACAACAAATATCCCCGAACAAGCAACACATTTTCCCTTCACTGCCCCATGACGGCCTTCATTCGCAGGCCTTCGAATACCATACTGAGATGATCCTCGATATCTTCGATCGTGCATCTGGCCAGCCAAACTCCTTTCTCTAATTGGAGAGCACGATTAAGTTTGTGGGCGACAAGTGGGCAGACTTGGTTCCTTCAAATTATGTCTCTCCTGCCGATTCAGACGATGGTCCCTTGGATGACATCCAGAAAAGCAATCTTCTTGATTTCGAATTCAATAATTTCAACTTCAGCGAATTCGGCATCCTAGACTCCGGATTATTCAGCCCCGACACTCCTCACACAGACCCATTTCGCATGGGCACCAAAAAAAAGCCGGCTGGTCAAGAGCATGGCAGCCAACAGGCAATATCCTTACCTAAGGCTGGCCTGAACTTTATTGATATCTTTCCCAGTTTTTGACCAATCATGTTTGATGTTCTGCTTGAGATTTTAATTCACTGTATGATTTGCTGTTGGCTCATAAAAAGGTTCACTTTGGTCTCGAGTGTCATTTAGCCACCACCTCTTAAGATTCCAGGCAGTGTTCTCGTCCACCTACAGAAGAATCTAACCCAAAAAAATAGATACCGGAGCCAACTCGAGCGGTATTTTCCCCATCGGCTTTCTTTGTGACGAGTAAACAAAAGAACAAAAATCCCACAGAAAAAAAAAATTTATTATATTACTGCGAAGTATCCGGTTCTAACACTTGTAATTTTTTGTTACTATATGTGTTAACGCGAAGGCAATTTTATAGTGGTCCCTTTGTCAGTTTATGCACATGCTATCATACAAGATGCTGGATCGGCACTGTTGCGGTAATCTACAACGCCTCGTCCAACTCGATCAGTCCTTGCTGACCCGATTCGTACAGCAGGAGGACACACTCATTTCCCGTCACTCGGATGGTATGCGAAGCCAGCAAACGTCATGTCTGTTCTAGATTCCCTATACCAATGCGATCGCGTGCTGCCTGTCCCTTCCACATGACCGCTGGTGGCATCGACGATGAGTCATCGGAAGGCTCATGTCAAACACCTCGGCTTGTTCCCCCGTCGATTCTGTGCACCAGATCATGCGCTGATGTGTCTACCTGATACAAGACCTAATTCCAATGAGCGTACATTTGACTATCCACCACAACCTATGCTGAAATTTCTACCCCTAATCAGCGTTCATGTGATTGCTTTCGGGGGAATTGGATAAGGGGCATATCTGCTGCGGCTCCAAACCAAGCAGATCACATCATGAAAGTCCGTCGTATGTGCTGGCAGAGTCGTTTTTACCAGATCGGGTCAAGATGGCGCTTGCTAGACCCCGATCCGGCTGTAAACATGTTCTCTGGGCAGCGGAGCATGCTTGATCGCATAAACTTGGGTATTACGCCCCAAAAAGCAATGGTCATCGCTTTGAGTGCAGTGGTGGATGCTGATACATGGGAGATGGGCAGGCGATATAAATCGTAGTTGCTGACGGGATTATTCACAAGGTTGCGATGGCTCCCAGTTGTAGAAGGAGCCGATCAGATATTCTCAAGCCAAAGAAGCCTAAATTGGTTGTCTTTGTTGCGAATCCACTTTGACTATCGCGACCGTTCTGGATGTAGGCATTCTACAGTAGAATAGGGTTGAGTGACTTCAATCGCCGATTGAAGCAATAGCTTTGATTACGCAAGGAACAGCCTATCGCTAAGTTGAGACAACAAATTGTATTTCGAGTGCTTCTCATCAAATGCTTCTACACCTGGTAGGCCTGACCTTGAGTGTATTGCCTGTTTTAGCTGAACCGAAGGAAATCCGGTGTTTGCATTCACCAGGTCAATCAAATTGGAGACTGTATGCGAACTTCACCGAGTGACCACCAGGGAACAAGAAATAACGCAGAATTGAAACAACAATGAAACTGATATCTCTGTCATGTGGGTGAGATGGCAAGAAAGAGCTCGCGCGAAGGCCGTGAGACGTTGACCACTCAACTTCACCGCCCGGCCGTGTACCACATCAACACCCTCGTCAACGATTAATGTTCATCAACGAGCATCAACGTTCATCAACGTTAATCAACGCTCATCAACACATCCGCGACGCACCCAAACACTCAAGTCTCTATTCGCTCTGCGCTCTGATCGCAGATGGATTTTATTGCGGCGGATGAACTAGCATACCGCAAACTATCAAGGCAGGAGGGTGGGGAATGCGGCGCTCGATAGCGAAGAAGATTCAGTCGTGAATTTACGATTCTGGTGATTGATAGGCATCTATCTAGCGCTCACTCTATCTCTCCAAAGATGATACTTCGGAATACGAAGAAGATGAAGATGTTGTACAGGTCTTTGCTTCTTCGAATGCCCTTGGGCTACTCGAATACTAGTCCCCAGCACCACGGAGAGGTGCCTGCACATCGCTGGGGAGCGATGACAAGTCCTTGGCGAGCCAAGTCTTGCCATGACTGAGCACATTTTTACAGTCACAGGGCTCATTGGCTGTGAGGGAGCGCAAGTCTTACATCGCTGGGCTCGTGGCAGCGACAGCCGTAGTCACGGAAGCTCTGAAGTCCTTGGTTTCGCAGCACCCCCCCTGCGAGGATTATTGTTGACGCAGACCTATCCTGCGAGACACAATTGTCTCTGGGCTCGAGATATGTAAAATTAAAGCTGAATGACAGTGTAACACTGAGATCCTTGTGCTACTGTAAGAGCTACCGGGGACTTACCGGAGAGTAGGGACTCACTGTAGGGGCTGAGGATCGAGTTGTAAAGGAGAAGGAACTCCTACGGATGGCATCTCGAGTATTAGACCGGGTAGAGGTTGAAATGGATCCTAAGCGATCATGAGATACTCCTTTCAGGTATTGAATAGACCTATGTGGCTTGAAATAAGAGCGTACTGCCCATAAGATTCTATGAGGGAACGCGATACGAAACAGTCACTTTAGAAGAACTTCAATCAATCAAGACGGCCATGGTTAGTGGGCGAGGAGGAATCGCGACTCACTCTGGGCACTGGTACAATTGCGTCAACGGACATCCGGTGAGTAAATTTCCCATTCCTCGAATTGTCCCAAGTTACCTTTGACGAGCCAAATAAGCTAAATAATTCTTTCTGTAGTTTGCTATTGGAGAGTGCGGTATGCCGATGGAGCAAGCTAGATGCCCTGAATGTGGAGCACCTATTAGAGGTCAAAATCACACAGCCGTTGAGGGCGTTTCTCGGGCGCGGGAAATGGAGTAGATGGAAACCATATTGTGTTTCGATTATGGTAGGATAATACATGTTTTCTTTTCTTTCCCTGATATTGCACACGAATCTAAACTCAAATGTTTTTAGACAGTTTATCAAGCGTCTGTACCTTATCCTAGCCTAAACATTGCCCAGGTCTACTAGTGGTTGCTCTGGTATATATTCCCTTAAAGTTGTTTTGCTTGTAGTTAAGATCGGTAAGAAATTAAATTGCATTGCAAACACTAGTACATGACGGCATAAAATATCACCTTAACAAGATTGGTCAATTTACAGGATTAGAACGTAAAAACGGTTGGATAGACCATTCGTGGCTCATTGTGTTGTGTGAGACGGAGGAAACTCTTGTGCGGGATGTGTGAATAATTATGTGTAAGAAATTGTGAGCGATCACCCAATGGCAATCTTCTTGGTGGTCGAGGTAGTGGCCTTGGGCACAAGGATAGACAGAATGCCATTATTCAGGCTGGCCTTGACGTTTTCCTGGTCGACACTAACGGGGAAGGAGAAGGTACGCTGGAATTCTCCGAACGCGCGCTCGCTAGCCCAGAAGCGGTGGATGGGCTCAGACCGCTTGTCGACCTGCTCAACCTCATTGCCCTGCGCCTCAGCCTCGGGGCCAGAGGTGAGGTACGCGCGTTCGGAGCGACCCTTCACATTCAGAGTCTGGGGGTCGGAGAACTCGATGTCTATATCCTTTCGAGCAAGACCAGGTAGCTCGCCGTCGAGATGGTAATAGTCATCGCTTTCGCGTATGTCAAAGCGAGGTGAGAACGAGCCAGCTGTTGGCTGGCTACGGCCGGAGCGGTGGACATCATAGTCGTCAAGAAGGCGAAAGAGGGAGCCGAAGTCGCTGGAACCTGGGAAGCTGGCACGCAAGAGAGACATTTTGTTGATTGAATCGGGGATGTTCAGAGAGCAAGAACAGTGATAGATGATGATGGAAGAGCTTGAATGGCTTGCGCGAACTTGAATGTGTTTTAAGATCTGATGGTAAGGAAAAAGGCGGGTAGTTGAGTGGCATTATATAGCCAGAGGACCTTCCTTCCTGAAGCTTCTCAAATATAGTTCTAGAATATACCACAATACATCATGACGTAAACCGCCGCGCCTCCTTGTTTCCAGCCGTCAGTTTGTTGCTTCCCCAAGATACTAGATGCTTCCCCACATTTCCACCACGTGACACGAAACCAAGGAGTCTAGGGTGGGGTTTCGGCGATCCGGGGACTGATTTTATTTCATTCAATCATGATGGGATCCCGCCCACTGGACCCTATCTCCTATACTTTGGAGGAGCCAAATCATTGCACGTTGCTTATAACGATGGGAGCCCCTTTCGGAGGCTACTGGATGCTTCTCTGCGTTTAATTCACGTGGTGTGCAATGTGCATCCTCCACTTTCCAGACCTTAGTAACGCGTTCGCTCTAACTACATGACTGGCATTACAGCATCGACATAATATTCCGCAATTAACCCCCCCTCCCTGGCGCGCCACCCAACCAAAAAAAACAAAAAGAAAATCGTTCTCCACTTTATATTCACCGTCAACTTCAGCTAGCACACCGTGGCTCTTGAGACAAAACATATGTACACTAACTCTCCGACCTAACGATATCATGCGAAGGCCGTAAGTTCGCAGTACACCGCGCCATAGTCTGTTGCCAGTCATCATTTTTCGATGCTGCAGTCAAAGGAGGATTCAGGGTAAATAGTATCCGTCTAAGCCAAGGTTGGCGGCCATAAGTAACATTGTCGCAAGGAGGCTGCTTCATCGCAAACCGACCTACCAGATGATGAGTTAGCAACCATTCAACGAGTTGTTACTTTTCTTTATATTCGAGATTATGATGACACGGGCATTCCAGACATTGAGGACAAAAAGTCTGTTTCGGGCGAAGATAAAGATTCCCACGCAGTTTTGTGGAACAACCTCGGAGTTTTTATGGCAGCCGACAAATTTGACATTGCGCCCCTAAAACAGCTTGCAAGAACTCGTCTCATCAACTGGATTGACAAAAATGCCCAGAGACATCCATTTGTTGTGCGAGAGATCTGGGTCACTCTTCCACCTCTCGAGACTGAGCTTCGGGATGCCATAACCAAGGCAATTTCATGCCACGCCCAAGAATTCCTGAACAATGATGAGAGTATCGCAATTCTGACGGATTTGCCGGCAATTACTATTGCGGTTCTCAAAAAAAAAGTTGATGAGAATGTTCTTCTCGAACTTCAACTGCAGAGGATGCGAGTGCGAGGGAGGTATTGATAATGATACCGTAATGTAGTGCGTACTACAGCGTTAAATTCGTTTGTTTCCATAAAGATTTCGATGATATCATACAGTATGTGTGTGTGTGTGTGTTTCATTTACGCTGTCCTCTCGTCGAAGTATTTTACATGACGCTGATGAGACCTAGACTGATGTAATTTACACGAAACTGCTATACACATGCTACCTCTGTGCCCCTCTCCCCTCCTGTCTATTCCTAGCAACATGCTTCTTCATCTATGATTACCCTTCAACGTCACCCGACGTTCGGCCTAGCAATATGGCTCCCAGACTATCCCCCTCAAAGCTGCATCTCATCCGTGATATGATAGAGAGCCAATCACTAAGCACATCTCAAATGGCTGAAGAAGCTGAATGTAGCAAGGTCACGATCGTCAATATTCGCAGAAACTTGCGGCAGTTTTGGACCAACCTTTGGCGACAAGCGCTCTTCTGATGCTGGAGGTTGTGGCCAAGGTGTGGAACTCATCCCAGAGGAAGACAACCATTTCATCTAGGTAGAGACCTGGTTTTTCAGTCAGGTGGTCGCAGAGGGCCTCGATCATCAGTGGTGTTACGGTCCGTCTCCGGCCTATTCGAGTAGGTGGTGCGTGGACAATTCCGAAGACTACGCGGCAACAAGCCAGAGAACGAAATGCCGACTTAAGAATATGTTATTTGCACAATTTATCGGATTTTCAGTCATATCACCTAGTTTACGTTGATGAATCTGGATGTGACAAAAGGGTCGGGTTCAGGCGGACAGGCTGGTCGCCACTTGGCGTGGCCCCTATGCAAGTATCACAATTCCACCGCGAACAGCGATATCAGATACTGCCTGCTTATGCCCAGGATGGGATCGTTCTGTCGCGTGTCTTCCGCGGTTCAACGGACGCCATTATGTTCGAGGACTTTATAGCTCAGCTCCTTCAGCACTGCGGAAAATGGCCCGAGCCTAAATCTGTTGTGGTTATGGACAATGCGTCGTTTCATCATTCAGAGCGGATTGCGCAGATGTGTGGGGATGCGGGGGTAATAATTGGTTTATTTGCCGCCCTACTCGCCGGACTTAAATCCAATTGAAGAGTTTTTTGCTGAGCTCAAAAGCTTCATCAAACGTAACTGGAATTACTATGAGGCAGATCCCGATCAAGGATTTGATGCCTTCCTCACATGGTGTATTGATGTGGTCGGTGCAGAAGAAGAGAGTGCTGGAGGCCATTTTCGGCATGCAGGGTTGAAGATCGAAAAATTCTCAGGATGTTGCTAGGTATAGTCTCGGTTGACGCACACTCAAAGCTGTCATTCCTCTCAGTTTATTGTTGTATAGAATTTGGGCTCGGATGATTTGACCCACCATACAGTCCATGCTCCACAAGTCAACATGATAATCAATGCGATTTTGAAATACAACTTCAGGCGCCCGAACCGGTAAAGGAGTGTGTAGTGTTTGGGGGACTGCAGTACGTAGGAATTATTATTCAGGTCTTTTTGACCCTGGCGCGTCTTCTGCTTAAATCATTTCGAGACGAGTGTGAACGGAGTCGTGTATGGGTTTCGGTGGGAAGGTTAGCTGCTGTCCCAGCAGGGAATTTCGACTCCAAAACCGTCACAGCGCTCAACTAGGAACCGATAGTAGTCGCCTAGCGCCTCTGGTTTGGGAATAATTCGCCATTTCACTCGAAATAAGAATTCAAGTTCTAGCACAGCGAGTTCCGTGGAGCTGATACCCCCTATCCGAGCGTATGTCTTGTTGGTCCAGAAAGAATCACTGAGGCCTTTACTGGCAACTGTTGCACTAACAATCAGGAAACGGTGAATTGTCAAGCTGGATATAATAAATGCAGGGTATGCAGCACATAGTAGGTCAATATAAAAGACCATACTGAGTAGGATTGGAGGCGATAGATGAGCGTGTGCCGTCAATCGACAGAGGTAATCATGCACAGTGATCTGTGGCGAAGATCG
Source organism: Penicillium sp. E22 (assembly GCA_035048945.1). Taxonomy (NCBI): domain Eukaryota; kingdom Fungi; phylum Ascomycota; class Eurotiomycetes; order Eurotiales; family Aspergillaceae; genus Penicillium; species Penicillium sp. E22. The sequence continues at coordinate 2,503 of JASJUN010000595.1, read as the reverse complement.
CGAGTGAAACCGAGTCAGCTGATTTGGGAGGATTGGTATCTTGTCATTGATACTGATCAATTCCATGACCATGCTTGTAATCAACACCACCAAGTCAGCTGTCTCAATCAACTCATAAGATGCGGGCAGTAGCTTGAATCCGAGATTTTCGGAGTGCGATTGCATCGGCTGCAACAGTCGGTTCAATTGCAAGTCCGCCAAAGAGATCGAAATCTCAGTTGTTGGTGTGTTGTCGCGTGGGTTGTTTCTTTTGCTAGATCCTGGGTTGCAGGCAGACATCGATTCAAAGTCATGGAGTGCTCAGTAAATATTTAGGTGTATTGTCAAGCGCATCAAAGCTTTCTAGGGACCGAGGCCGTTGCGAAATGGGATGAAGTAGTAATTTGTTGCTGGCAACCATTTGGGGAAGATTCAGACCGATACTCTGCATAGCCTCCCAGCGTCTCAATAGATCAATTTTGGCAAATCAACTTTTCGTGGGAAACTCTAATGGTGCATGACATAAAAGGACCAAGCTATCGAAGAGGATTGCGAAGGCAAGATAGCGACGGCGAGGCTGGGGACCAACGACCACGCGTGTTTGCATCGTTTGCACAAATATACCGCAAATGGATTAGGATGTTTCAAGGCGGTCAAGTTTGTTGCTTTTTCAATTCCACCGTCCCTGCCGATTGATGTAGTCTCTTTATGGGCCATAGTCTTTCTTTTGTGGAAATATTGTGAAATTCACTAGAAGGCTAGTCGCAGTGATATCGTACTAAATACTTTATCTACAATGAAGTTCCAAGAGATGAGGGGTCAGGTCATCTTACCCGCCATTCTCATCTTATGCAAGTAAAGTGACAATGTTCTCTTGGCTACATGTGCAGCATAAGTTCGATGCCAGACAGCCGCAAACGATCCTTTCATCGGGCCCAACCCTCCAAACCCGAGGGCCTCCAGTACACATGGAGCGAATACTGCCAGCACACCCAATGTAACCAATGTGACATATACAGGATGTTCTCCCGAAATGTCGACAGCGGCATCTTTCGCTTTTGCCAGCGCATTGGCGGCGGCGCGGGACATTTGTGTACGGGCTTTGATGGCATCTTGCAGGTAGTGCAGAGTAGCTTGTGCCATAGCCTTGCTGTAATCAACAGCCCTTAGTTCCTCCTGCAATTGTTTGCGGATCTCCCTGGGTGTATCTGCAAGGAGAATTTTGGACACAATATCGTAGGCAATAGTGTCGGGAGATCGGAAGTCGGTGGGAGGCCAGATTCTAAACACGAATGTGAAAAATATGTAGTCGGAAAAGGACGTCACCAAGCTCATTTTGCTCGCGATATACGGTATGGTTGTTTTGACTTGAGGATATATTGTTTGAAGCAGTGAAAATCTCGAAAGCTGTGGATGAGCAACGAAGCCGGAGTTAGCTTCTGTCGTCGCCGGAATGAGACAAAGGGCGTCTTTACCGGTAACCCCACCGTTATTTGGTTTGAGTCACTTTGTCGCTAGGCGAACGAGGATATCACATGCCGTGCGACTGCAATGTGGTCATCAGCAGTAAATTGCTTGTGGTAGAAAACTCGGCTTGGGGCAGGTTAGGGGCATCGACTTGAATCGCGTCAATAATTCGGATGAGTTACGATACTAAGCTGTAAAGTAGTGAAACTCATGCCGTACATAAAGTAGCAGAATACCGAACAAGAAAACTCGAGCCAGATCAAACAGCGCAAAAGCAGAAAGGAGGGACCGTAATGTGCTGTACTTTTGCTTTGACGTGGCCACGTACACTTTCTTGCGGATGTTCCAGCGCTGATGGAAAGACCACGTGGCACAAAGAGGATATGTGGTCGGCACTCATTTTACTGCAAGCTCGCCGGCATTTCATCCTCCTGAACTAACTAGCGATGTAACCCGTTATCACGACCAAAGATGAACTAGCTCTACAGGGTGCCCTACAGATTAGACCTTCATTCAAAATGAAATTCGGCATTTGTTTTCATGCAATTGTGTCCGTTCTTTTGAACCCGCATTCGGTGTTGCCTTACGTGCGCCGTTGAGACGGTACATACTGTCAACAAAAGAGGGTCGCAATTCTACTAGTGCGCCCGGAATATTCAGAACCCCCATCTGCCTGATGATCCTAAGGCTCTCAACGACCTTACTAAGCTCATCCCTTATTTATTCTGCACTTTCTATAGTATATAAAAATCACACTCTCAAGTACTCAATTGGCTATGCCCGTACTAGTCCGTACTGTAACGACCACGTTCCGACAAAATGCTTAACTAATCACTTTATTACGGAACGCTTGATCGCTAACGTAACTACATGGCTCACTCGCTTACCGAATACGTTAGTTATTTTGGCTGTCTGAGAAAATTTTCATCAGTCAATTTCCTATATGAAGACAATTCCATCGCTCTGCGCAACTCAGGTAGTAGGCCAGGAAGAGCGATTCTCCGCGAGGACGCGAGTCACTGCAGTCTGTATCTCACTGGTCGATGATCCCGACCGC
>JASJUN010000594.1:0-16198 GCA_035048945.1 Penicillium sp. E22 | reverse complement strand
GCTAGGAATGTGTTAGATTGGAATTGATTGGTCATGTTGAATAGAGAGTAATTCTTACCAGGAGTTGCACTCAGTCACGGTGGAGCTCTGAATGGGACGAGTGACGGTGTAGGGACCGTGGGTCATGGTGATGTGGCCGGGCTGAGATGCTGTTAGTATGCGTGGCGAACTTGTTGGTAAGGTAAACATACGGTGGAGATGCTGTAGGTATGGCTTCCGTGCACAATGGAGGTGGCCTCAGGGCAGTAGGTGGTGTAATCGGTGACGGTCTCAGTGACAACACCGGCCATGGCACCAGCGGCACCGAGAGCGAGAGCGGCAATAGAGAAACGCATTGTGATAGAGTTGATAGAGATGATTGGAATTCCAAAAATGTTCAAAGATAAGGTTATATGTAAAAGAATGGCAGGGTTTAAAAGAATGTAATCGGTTGAAAACCGGGGATTTAGAGAATGTAAGCGTGGGTGAAGAGGGAGGGAAGAGAAGGGGGGAGTCAGGAGAGTTTATAACCAATCCTGTAGATTAAATTAGGATTTTAATTAAATGAGATTCAGGTACCCGTGCCACTAAGGGCCCCAGGGAAACACTTGTGGGAAAGGAAAAGGGGCAGAGACAATAGTGTGGCAATAAGAGACTGGGAAAAAAAATAAACAACAGTAGATTGGGGGAACTTGGGAAAAGGTACTTAATGCTATAGCCAAATTATTATGAAGACCAAAGTCACTTCCTTCCTAGCGTCCTCCTCACCTTAAGCGCACGCTCTCAGGAACCGGTTCAAGGTGCGTGGCCCGGGGGATCCTTTCCCATTTGGGAATGGTGGGCTGCTAGGGTTGGACCAATTTCTCTGGGCACTGGCGATTTGTAGTTCTAGGTGCTTTGATCGGCTTATTATGATATTGTGGAATTTTTATATCTTTTGTATCGTCCACCTAGGCATATTTTAAGGACTTTAAAAACTTCCTCTCTTAAACTATATTTTAATAAAGGTCTAACCTGGTTGGTTGAATATATATATACTCTCAAAAAAATCGTATAAAGAGTTGTCATCTCCACAATATGTTGTAAATGGCTTCTTGTTTTCCCTTTTAGACAAGACTAGACTGTTTTTTCATGGACTCTGTTATATATAATTTCCGGGAGAGATATAAAAAAGAAGACATCAAAATAAATACCCAAAATAGGCAATTGATGTTTTATATCCTCTGTTCTAGATGCCTTCTGAGTAACTATTTTTTTTTAATTCTCGAAATTATTATACATGGCACATGAAACTGTAGAAACTAAGAATTAGTTACTCTAAAATCAGATATCTTAATTACTTCCTCCAGGGCTGCCCAGGTGAAGAGATCGTGATTATGCAAGAATGATGGGGTACCCGGGGTACAAGACTCGTTGACCGCTTTATTAGCTATCTGAACTTTCTAACCTTGGAAGGTTGGAATAAAGTCCAATATGTTTTATCAGACTATTCTAGTCCAAAATGCATCTCCTAGATCTACCACTTGAGATTATCCACCTCATTTTCCAGTCCATACCCAACAAATGGGGTCTATACAGTCTCTCTGCCTTGCAAAACCCTCACTTCTCCAACTCCCCCCCTGATCCAAGGACAGATGTTTTCTCCCTTGACTTGTGGTCTCTCAACTCTTTTATCCAAGCATGCAAAGCGCTATATCTGCTCCTGAACCCCTCCCTTTATCAATGGGATGCCGAGTTTTACTCCAACCGTGCGCTGCTTTGGGCAGCGAAAAGTGGCAACATAGCAACTGCACGGCTCTCACTCAAAGCGAGGCTCCCGGAGAAAACATACCACAAAAGATGGGAGTACTTGTATGTAGCTACATTACGAAATCAACAAGCCATAGTGCGCCTGTTGCTGGAGCATGGCATTGATCCCAATCGGGTTGCCTACTGGGACACTGAGGCGAAAGCCTCCAGCGAAGCCTGGAATGACGACAGTATCAACCTGGTCGAGGAAGCCACGCGCGTGGGCTCTGAGCCAATTGTCAAATTATTACTTGATCATGGGGCGGTTACTGACCGTCTAACATTCAAGGCAATGCTGACTTACACAGTGAGGCGAGGGCACCTTGGTATCACCAAACTTCTTATGGAGAATGGATGTGGTCTTGGGTCGATCGACCTTGGTGAACAGCAGGATGCTCTATGCAAAGCAATCAAGGCAGGATCCACCAGTGTGGTTCGGTTCCTGCTTGAAAAAGGAGTTTTTCCCGAGATACAGCCCGTGATACAGCCCGTGATACGGCCGCCAGGTCGGTCATCCATGGCTCTCGCCGCTTGCCTACGCGATCCAGAGATAGCCAAGATGCTACTTGCCCATGGGGCGAATCCATTCCCCGAGGAACCGGCCGGCATCAATGTCCTCCCACTGGCAAATGCTTCCACCTTGGAAAACTATTCTGTGGCTCAGCTCCTCCGTGAATCCATCGATCTGCAGGAAATGATCAGATCGAGAGGCCGGAACCAAGAATTGCTTTTGTTGTCCGCTGCTGCCTGTGGATGGGACGACATGGTAGAACAAATCCTCGGCCAGGGCTGTCCAGTGGATACAATGGCAGCTATTCCGTACCCGTTCTTTTCAACCAAAAGTTCCGGCCTCTTCAGAGAGCGTCTCCCAGCTATATCGCTCGCAGCCGGTCGAGGTCACTATAGCACTGTGCAGCTACTGCTTTCTTATAACGCAAGCTACAACCCCCCGTCGAAATACGAAGAACCCTTCCCGCTTCTCCATGCAGTTGCATCAGGGCACCTGGATATTGTGGAGCTTCTCCTCAACCACGGCGCAGAGCCAAATGGTATAGGACGATGGCACTGCTGTCAAAAGGAGGTCGGTGACCTGCCGTGCATCTATTGGGCTGTAAAATACCCAGATATCTTCGGCCTCCTGCTTGATCGAGGTGCGGATCTATTGCTGCCAGCAGCAAAAGCCAGAATCAGAACCGAGCGGGATCCAGAGACCGATGCGATTACCGTAATCCATCATATGCCTGGGGGCACAGGACGAATGGTGACAGAACCCACAAGTACATTTGTCATTCAGAATGCCATCGAAACCGGTTGTACCGAAGCAGTCCAAATCCTCCTAGAGAGAGGCATACCATTGCCAACCATTGGCGCTGACCATTGGGATCGCAAGTCCTTCCTAGTAGCGGTAATGAACGGGGGTGAAGCAATGGCAAGACTTGTCTTGGACCATGGACTGAACGTTTCTCCAGGAGGCCGAGATGCCGAGGAAGCCATACATCTTGCTGTCCTTAGCGCACGTTTCCCCCTGTTTAAGCTCCTGCTGGACAGAGGATTGTTGAATTCTCCATCTGCTTCCCCAGGAGATCGAAACATATTAGGAATGGCGATACCCACGTCTCCAACGCCGAAGACAGATACAACTACCGGTGTAACTACTTCGGATCTGCCCCCAGAAGACGGCGCATACAGCGAACTGAGAAACTCACCTCTAGAAAAGTCGCCTCTTGATCATCTGATCAAGACTGGGGTTGCACCAGGTCCAGGCAATACGGACATTTTCGTTCAGTTTTTGTTGGAACAAGGTGCAGAACCCCTTGCAGGGTCTTCTGTCTTTCAGACTCCATTGGCAATAGCTACAGAACGAGGATATTACCATCTCGTTTGGCTTATGCTGAGAGTCATTGATAGACAGACTATCACGCAGGAGGAGCTCATACTTAAACTTGGCGCGCTTTTTATACCGGAAACACCAGATGTAACGGTCGGTAAACGACTTGCCGCATACTACGCTAAGCGGACTAGAAATCTTTACAGAAAGTGAGTTCGGGGTTGGGAACTAGATTGTATTCATGACTACTGTGTCGTTTTCCTAGGCTAGCATTGGCTATGAATCTTGTTTGAATGGATATGATGGCCAATTGTACCGTGAGTATGTATCAAGTTAAAGTTGATAATGGCAACGTGATGAGCAATGTAAGATGGGATACGAAATAGGGGTGAACAAGGTCAATACAGTTCTATTCTTGTCATAGTCCATACAACAAACATAGTGGATTGGCAATTCTTCAGTGCAATGATTATCGCCCTACGATAATAGTATATACACGGCTTATGTGTCATATATTCTTTGGATTGTGTATCAACACTATGCCTGATCCCTTGCTGAACAATGTAGTGGATCTCACTACATCGTGTATTGTGAGGGTGGCGTATAAGAGGGGAATGCGAGACAGGAACATGGAAGAGACCAAATCATTTTAAGACTAATAGTAGCGATTATATACTGTGAAGCTAATTGTACTCGAGAGTCACTCAGAGCATACGAGAATCGTATGTCCTCGTTGTACTTGAGTGTCGACAACCAGTGGAACTGTTGCCACGAAGGGGTTCATGGAGATGTGGATCTAACATAGTCGAATCCCTAGGTGAACCAACACAACAATTCCAATCGGATGTTACTGGCCCCTCAAAGGATGGTTAAGAGGCGTGGGACCTTTCAGCAGCGCCCGTCCAGCGCCAGCTAGACCGAAGTCCAGCCGTCACCGACGAGTGCTGACACAGATTAAAACGCCGTTTCTTCATCTTGGATTTAGTTGTGTGAAGAAGAAAAGGAGGGGAAAATTTTGCCGAGCGAAGATAAACCACCAGCTGGCGCACGGACCAGGCGGAGAGCTCGAACGGGAATAGTGCATTTTTCCCGCTTTCCGCGGGCAACGGAAAGGTGCCAGTGCTCGTCCGACTAGCATCAGTTGTTTAAAAGCCGTCGCTTTCCTATCGGGCTAAGTACATAATACCCTGCTTGAGAATTGACCTTCTTCAGCTTCATCATGTATTTGTCTCGCTGTGGTAGATCTGCTGCTCGCTTGCTCCCCCTTGGGAGCTCCCGGGCAGCCGTTGTCTCCGCTCGCGCCTCTATCGTGCCCAGATTGGCCCAATCGCGGGGAGTAGCGTCGTCCACTCGCGATACGCAGCACAAGGTTGGTGGCCGGAATCGATTCAATGGCAAGCGAAATATGCAGACTGACCATTTGATAGCTGCTCGCGGCCTCTCTGGAGGAGTCCGACCCCGCCGTTTATAGCATTCTGCAGAAGGTGCGTCATTGCTGATAGAGAGCTCACCAATTGACCGACCAGCTGCTAAAACCATTCCAGGAGAAAAAACGTCAAAAGCACTTCATTAACCTGATCCCCTCCGAGAATTTCACATCACAAGCTGTTCTCGATGCCCTAGGCAGTGTTATGCAAAGTATGTACTCCTGGTGACCGCCTCTACTTGTCCGACAGACCATTCTAACCGCAACTCAGACAAATATTCCGAGGGATACCCCGGTGCTCGTTACTATGGAGGAAACGAACACATTGATGCCTCCGAGCGGTTGTGCCAGCAGCGTGCCCTGGAGACCTTCCGCCTGAACCCGGAGGAATGGGGAGTGAACGTTCAACGTATGATACAGTCGACGTGGTTCAATGTTATATGCGAAGGCTAACTCACCCCAGCTCTGTCCGGTTCACCCGCTAATCTCATGGCCTACTCCGCCCTCCTCAACACCCACGACCGCCTCATGGGCTTGGACCTTCCCCACGGTGGCCACCTGTCCCACGGTTATCAGACCCCTACCAAGAAGATTTCCGCCATCTCCAAATACTTCGAAACCTTCCCCTACCGCCTCGATGAGTCGACTGGTCTGATCGATTACGATGCATTGGAGAAGTCCGCCACCCTATACCGGCCCAAGCTGATTATCGCGGGTACCTCGGCCTACAGCCGTCTGATTGACTACCCCCGCATGCGCGCGATCGCCGACTCCGTGGGCGCCTACTTGCTGTCCGATATGGCCCACATTTCGGGTCTTGTGGCTGCCGACGTGCTCCCCTCTCCCTTCCCCTACTCAGATGTCGTGACCACTACCACCCACAAGTCTCTGCGTGGCCCGCGTGGCGCTATGATCTTCTACCGCAAGGGTGTGCGCAGCACTGATAAGAAGGGCAACCCTGTCATGTACGATCTCGAGAACCCCATCAACGCATCCGTCTTCCCCGGCCACCAGGGTGGCCCCCACAACCACACTATCACCGCGCTGGCCGTGGCCCTCAAGCAGGCTCAGACGCCCGACTTCGAGGCCTACCAGAAGACAGTACTTCTCAACGCCTCTGCTCTAGCCGAGCGCCTAGGTGCTTCCACCAGCAACGGTGGACTCGGCTACAACATCGTGTCCGGTGGCACCGATAACCACCTGGTGCTAGTGGACCTAAAGAACCGTGGCGTGGACGGTGCTCGCGTTGAGCGCGTTCTCGAGCTGTGCGGTGTCGCTAGTAACAAGAACACTGTGCCCGGTGACAAGTCCGCCCTCAAGCCCGGCGGTCTGCGTCTGGGAACCCCGGCCATGACCTCCCGTGGCTTCCAGCCCGAGGACTTCACCCGCGTCGCCGATATCGTCGATCGTGCGGTCACCATCACCCAGAAGCTGGACAAGGCTGCCCGTGAGTCGGCTCAGTCCCGCGGTGTCAAGAACCCTAATACTGTCAGGGCCTTCTTGGAGTATGTGGGTGAGGGTGAGGAGATCTCGGAGATTATTGTGCTCCGCCAAGAGGTCGAGGACTGGGTTGGTACCTTCAGCTTGCCGTGGGCTGAGGACCAGTAGATGTTTTCTTTTTTTGATTCCCTCTGTATATTTCCTTGCATGATTTCGAAAACGAATATGATTGAAAGACTTTTTTTAAATTTTTTTTATTTAAGACCTAGAAACGAGCAAGTTCAAAAATAAACTTGCCTGATAAATATGCTAGAATATACCAAGTTCCAAAGGATAATAAAAAGGCGGATTTTACTCCGCAAAGTCTAATTCGGGACGGAAACCGGGGACCGATCCATGGATGTCATCATCTTTCCCCGAGATCGGCTTGTCAGATTAAATTTTTGTACTGCGAGGTACGACATACTGCTCTCTTCATTTAAAGCAAGGCTATTCCACCTACAATCATGAAAGTCAGCCAGGTACGAACACAGAATTACGAAGAAGACGTGAAACAGAACACTAACCCACCATCAGCTCTACGTCTACCCGATTAAATCCCTCCGACCAACAACAATCACAGAGGGAATCCTAACCACACGCGGCTTTCAATATGACCGCCACTTCATGCTCCTCAAAGTCATCCCAGCCGAGGATGGCTCCGGCACCACGACCTTGAAGAACATGCATGTCCCGCACTTCCCAGAGATGGCCCTCTTCCACACCGACATCGAGTATCCGCAGACAGAAAAGGACGGCGGGAAATTAAATATCACATACCACCCTCCTCTGTCAGACGCAGCTCCCAAACCCCGCGAAACCAATCGACTGGAAATCCCACTCCAGCCCAACACAAAAAGCCTCAGCCCTCTCAAAATTGTAATGCACAAGAGCCCGACAACAGGATACAACATGGGCACAGAGTACAACGACTGGTTCAGCGCCTGCTTCGGGTACCCCGTAGTCCTAGCCTACCTTGGACCGCACTCAAGAGAGGTGCTTGGCACACTTGCGCCGGCAAAGCGAGACAAAAAGACCGCATTGCGCACAATACGCGAAAGTCTAACAAGATCCAACAGGAAATGGGAGCGGGTCCTCCCGATTCTCATTATAGCATCCGCGATCAACATACTCCTTCAGGGTGGTACTCTCGTCCGCGACGGGATAACTCCCCAAACAGCTCGCAGTCTCACGCCCACGCTCCTTTTCACTGTTAGTGCGGCGGTGCTATATTACTTTTACATACTGTACGCACAGCACGAGGACCGCATTACCTTTGCAGACTGTGCGCCTTATTTGGTTATCTCTGAGACATCCGTTGATAATGTCTCAGCGCGGCTGCCGGACGGGGAAAACATGGACCGCACGAAGTTCCGGCCTAATATTGTTGTTTCGGGGGCTGGGGAGGCTTTCGAAGAGGACTTTTGGGGTGCTCTGACTGTGGGCGCTGGATTAGGGCGTGGGTCGAGTAGGCTGTTGTTGACGGGAAATTGCGTACGCTGTCAGAGCCTTAATGTCGATTACGAGACTGGGAAGATGGGGACTGGTGAGTCTGGTGCTGTGCTTAAGAAGTTGATGAAGGATCGCAGGGTGGATTCAGGGGCGAAGTTTAGTCCTGTCTTTGGTAGGTATGCTTTCTTGGAGCCGAAGGGTGAGGGGATTAGTCTGAGGGTTGGGGATGAGGTTGCGGTTGCTGAGAAAGGAACTAGGAGGTCTATTTTTGGTGAGTGTTTCTTCTTTTTTTTCCTGCAGGATTTTGGAAGTGAATACTAATTTTGTTCTTTAGATTGGCCTGGCATGACGAATTGAACATCGATATGGACATCTCGGTATTGTGTACATAGATATCGGGGGAATTGACGTCATGTTGGAGGTTTGAATTACAATAGACAGCTTTCGGGTAGAATTTTCATCCTAGAACAATTGTAACTGGTTTGCTAGTCTTAATAATGAGAGAGTACTGACTACTCTTCTTATTTTTCTATGCATCAAACTATGTACATCGTACATCGTAGCTGAAACCCGAGTGAGAAAGCGTAAGAAAGCATTTTCATTGGCGAATAACTACTCAGCCACAGTTACGTCATAAACAGACACCGCCACTAATTGCCCCAGGTAGTCACCTGACTTTCTTGAACCATGGAAAAGCAAACTGAAAGTGGACTTGGATTCGGTTTCTAAGAATAACTTGCAATACCTAGGTAACCTTGAAGTCCAGTTTCGTTCTTCCCGATTTTATTCAGTGACTCGTGCGACTCATCTTATACATTTGCGTTGTGGTCAAGCCAGAGTCCAGCCTTACCGAACTATTCAGGGACTGTGGCTCAAGCCCCTCCAATCATCACTCATACGCCGCTGCCTATTTGGAGTCCACACTAAACTGCGACTCTCACGTTGAACTGTCACGCACCCAACCAGAGCTGCATTCGACTTGTGTTTCACCTGTGTGACGCTTCTACCTCTTTCCAAGACCTGATCGGTCAGGCGCCAATTATCCCGCGATCCGGTGCATAAGGCATCGCTGAGCCCCGCCGCGGGTAAGCTGCCGCAGCAGAAAAAAAAGAGCGATCGTAATCGTTCCAAAACATAACTGTTACAGTCGCCATGGATCCAGCCAATCTGCGCCGCAAGGACACCACCAAGGGTCCTCCGCTGCGGATTCTGTCGCTAGGTCAGTATTATCTCTCTTCCCGGCGTATATCAGACTCAGCTGACCTGAACAGATGGCGGTGGTGTTCGTGGCTACTCCATGCTTATTCTCCTCCAGGAACTCATGTACCGAACTTATGTTGAATGCGAAGGCAAGCCTCCGCGTCGAGACCAGATTCCCAAACCCTGCGATCACTTCGACTTGATCGCCGGTACCGGCACCGGCGGCTTGATCGCCCTGATGCTCGGTCGCCTCCGCCTGGACCTCGAGACTTGCAAAGAAGTATACGTGCGCATGACTCGCAAAGTATTTGAGACCGATAAGACCATCGCTGGTATTCCCTACCGCTCGACTTTATTTAAGGCCTCGAAGCTCGAGGAGGCGATCCGGGAATGTGTGCGGGAACATACAGTGTTCGAGGCGGAGGGAAATGACACGGGGAATGCCCCCAATCGTGATTCTATGGCTTCTATGGCAAGCTTACCATACAGCCCAGCCTCTATTCCGCAGCGCTCTATTAGTCGGGGCAGTTTCAGCACCGCTGCTGCTTCACATCCAATGTCCCCGACAAGCCAAAGAGGCTCCGTTTTTCTTAATGGGTTGCGTTGGGGTAATCCAGACGCACTGCTTTATGATAACCGAGAAAATCGGACGAAAACGTGAGTTCTACCATGCGAAAATATGGGTTGCTGGTACTGATATGAAATATAGTGCGGTTACTGCTATGTACAAGGGCACCCCACGCAAAGGATCGGCTGTCCTTCTACGGTCCTACGACTCCCGCCGAGAACCTCCTCCAGAATTCGACTGCACTGTCTGGCAAGCAGGACGTGCGACATCTGCGACGGGGCTTGCTTTCAAGCCCATCCAGATTGGTCAACACCATTTTATTGATGAAGGTCACGGTACATTCAACCCCGCGCCGCTGATCCTTGATGAGGCTGTTGTGAATGAGTGGCCAGGTCGGGACGTTGGGGTCTTTATCAGTGTGGGAACTGGAAAGCGCCCAGCTGGTACCAATAACCGACAACATGAATGGTGGGAGGATTTCTTCGGTGACTCGTTGGGCACATTTGCTGAAGCGCGGCGTCGACTGATGACGAAGATTGAGGGCTGCGAGGATATTCACAATGATATGCTTCGAGACCGTCTTGCTAAACGTAATGTCAGCAAAGACAATTATTTCCGCCTCAACGTCGAGGTCGGCGTTGGCGAGTTTGGTATGAACGAATGGAACCGGCTAGCCGATATCAGCACCAACACACGGCAGTATCTCGCCAGGCCTGAAGTCAAGAAGATGATTCTAGAAGCAGGTGTGAGATTTGCTAAGATCGATCGCATGAACCGCCGTCTGGCGAGCCACGCTGCAGCTGGTGGGGATCGCGACGACCTCTCTTTTGATCTTGAGAATGAAGAGCTTTCGCTTTCTCCTCCCGTCCAATCACATGTTCCACCCCCTGCGCACTTCGCTGTCGAACTACCTGCGGAATTACCTGCGGGGTATGACTTTGCACACCACCCTCCACCTTCACAAGCACCGCCACCTATTCCAACCGTAGTGACTACATCGCCAACGGAGGACACGCTCCCGGTTCACCCAACACCTCAGGATAGCATATCTATTTCCTCACCTCGGCAATCTGGCAGTGATTATCGTCGAAGCCACGAGCTTGCAAGCCGACCAAGCTCGCAACAACAGAGCTCGCCCTCCCGCAGTGATGAGTATTTTGCAACCTTCAATGGTATGGCACCACCAGTGCCACCCAAGACGCCCATCCCATACCCAGCTCAAGAAGACGACGGTGGGGTGGCTATGCCCGCACCGCTATTCTCCCAAGCACCATCCTCTACCTCCAACACGAAAGTCCGACCTCCTTACCCAGTTGATGAGCCGCCACCAACGGTGAACCGGCAACGCAAGCCTAGCTACCATGTGCGGTGATCCCTTCTCACGTGCTTGCATCTCAAGACTTTTTTTTCTTTTCGTTTTTACATGTGCATTACGTTATTTTTGTGTCTTTCCTGCTGAATACCCCTCTGTTGAGACGGTTGATTAAGGCTGAGGGGGCGTCTTGGGCGCATGCAATCCTATTTATGGTTTTTTTATCTTAGTTGAACCCCTACGAAAGATGGCCAGTGCTGGCCTCGATTGGGGCGTAATGAATGACGACATTTATGAGACTTGAAATATGGGAATTGATGGTCTGTATAGTAATTATGTGAGGAAAAAAAAAAACAAGCATGGCACTTTCATCTACAAATATGCATGTACAATGTAGTTAGGGGCAAGTAAATTGCCCTGATCTAAATATTATAAGGGCAGATTCACCACATAAACCAAGCAATATAGGCCGATGCCAAAAAGGTCCAGGTACCTGCGGATCGTAGTCTTAATTTGTCTAAACCTTGGAACTCGCCGCCACGAGTACCAGCACCTCCTTTCCCCACATAGCCCAGCCTCTTGTCTTAGGTACATCTCGATTCCCCCTTCCCCTTCCCCTTTACTTTATTTTCTTAATATAATTTTTTTTTTTTTCCGATTCTTCATTCTTTGTCTTAAGTAGATTCTACTTCCTTTGATAATCCTAAAAACCTGATTGCCATTTGAGTGCCAGAGTCATAGCGCCAACGGCTGACGTCCCCCCCCTTGCGGAATCCCACATTTTTCCTTCCCTCGTGGACAATTTTCCAGAAGCATTCCCCGATCGCTAATACTAAATTACAATTATTCATTATTCCCCTATCACAAGAGTTGTTGTGATACCCAAACTCGGCACCGTTGTTGACACCCCTCGTTGATAATCGCCCCGGCGATACGCCCAGTCTTTATCGATATCGTGGCAGCGTCACCAAGTGTTTCAAATAGTCGCTGAGTCTCGTCTTCGGACGTACTCTCTGCCCACGCGACACAACTCCTCGCCTCTTCCCACTGCTGGCCAGTGTGGTTTTAATCTCCAACCTCCACAATCATGGATCCCAATACCGCCTTATCACATGCAAACGACCTCATCGCGCGCGCAGAATCCTCAGGCCGCCCGCCAGTGTACAAGGCCGTCGGTGTTTCGCTGGCTGTCGCATCGGGCGTCTTCATCGGTATCTCGTTCGTGGTTAAGAAAATCGGGCTGCTGAAGGCGAACGTGAAGTACAATGAGGAGGCTGGTGAGGGATATGGATATCTGAAGAATTTCTGGTGGTGGACTGGCATGACGTTGATGATTATTGGAGAGATCTGCAACTTTGTGGCGTATGCATTCGTCGACGCGATTTTGGTTACGCCGCTTGGAGCGCTATCGGTTGTGATTACGACGATTCTGTCAGCGATTTTCCTCAAGGAACGGCTTAGTTTCGTGGGGAAGGTTGGCTGTTTCTGTTGTATCATTGGATCGGTGACTATTGCGATGAATGCGCCTGAGCAGTCGTCTGTTAAGGATATTCAGAGCATGCAGCATTTTGTTATTCAGCCTGGGTTTCTGGTCTATGCTGGACTGATCATTATTGGGGCTGCTTTTACGGCTCTTTGGGTTGGTCCACGCTATGGAAAGTCGAGCATGTTTGTTTATATCAGTATTTGCAGCATGGTTGGTGGGTTGAGTGTCGTTGCTACCCAGGGCTTGGGGTCTGCTATTCTCGCTCAGATTAATGGCGAGGAGCAGTTCAAGCATTGGTTCCTCTATGTCTTGTTTGTGTTTGTTATCGGAACACTACTGACTGAGATTATTTATCTCAATGTACGTCTTCACTCTCCTCGTGTCTCATGCCTATACTAACCCTGCCATACAGAAAGCGCTTAACCTTTTCAATGCCGCTCTGGTCACCCCGACTTACTATGTGATGTTCACTAGCGCCACCATTATCACTTCCGCCATTCTGTTCCAGGGCTTCAAGGGCACAGGAATCCAGATTGCAACCGTGATCATTGGATTCATGCAAATCTGTGCCGGTGTGGTATTGCTG
The DNA here is from genome assembly GCA_035048945.1 of Penicillium sp. E22. Lineage (NCBI taxonomy): Eukaryota > Fungi > Ascomycota > Eurotiomycetes > Eurotiales > Aspergillaceae > Penicillium > Penicillium sp. E22. Next base: position 3,094 of record JASJUN010000594.1, on the reverse strand, counting down.
CAGCTATCCAAGTCCGCCAAGGACGTCCCCGATGCTGCTATTTTCAAGGGCGATCTGGATCAGATCCGGGAGGTTGCCGAGGTAGAAGAGCCCGAGTCTGAGCCCAAGGCAGACTCGATTCGTGGTGCGGCCTCTATCATCCGTCGCATTTCAACTGCTCGCCGGACTATGGAGACAGATGAAGCTCGCCGTTTCTTCCATGACAAGCATGAAGATACCCTGAAAGTGCCAGGCGAGAATGAGATAATTGAATGGGATGGCCTGCGCCGGCGCAAGACTATCATTGGCGGGGGACCAACTATGTCACGACCAATCACCCCGCGAACACCCTCGGTCAAACAACAACACCCACCGTGGGGCATGTCCCGGTTGCCCGCTGAAGAGCATGAGGAGAACCACCGACCTAACACCAAGCAAAGCGGTCATTCTTTCATGGATAGCATTCGGTCTCGGGCTACCAGCGTGCTTCATCCTTCCCAGTGGAAGGCTGTAAATACAGAAGACGAGAAAAGTTCTAACGCCAACACACATTCGGTGGGAATGACAGACATGGCACATCAAAGTGGTAATGCTGACACCGAATACCATGGTGCCGGTATGACTGGAGCTTTGGAGGCTCCGTTCCACGCAAACCGTCCGCGTAGTGATACGCCGCGGTCTATATCATGGGCAGACGAAAAGCCCGAATCTCTGGCACCCGAGCCTCTCGCCAACCCTGCCCGCCGCCAGTTCTCTTTTAACAACATGATGGGCCGTACGAAGACCGACAGCGAATCTTCCGTCAAACCCACACCAGGTTCGCCGCCCCGTGGCATCCTACGCCGAACGCACCTAGCACCCGATTTGCGCAGGGACGCAACCGAGGAAGAATCACTCGGTCTCGTTCACGGCGACTCACGTCGTTCACAACCAGAAGAAGAACTCCTGAACGAGAAGCTAGACCGCTGGTCGAGCGGCGAGTCAGAACTTGGCGAGCCCCAGCCCATGTTCGCAGGCCGATCACACGGCAACTCCGTGTCCAGCAACATTTCCACTGCCGCATTTCCAGCCTACGAGGATAATCACCACGACTACTCCGAGCCCAACAACGCCAACAACCCTTACTACCTCCCGCACAACCGACAAACCACCTCGTCCCCAGAACTCATCTCCCATGGAGAAGAGGGCTGGAAACACCATTCCTCGAGGGGCAGCGGCAGCAGAACTCGCACACGGACAACCTCTTCTGTCCACGCCCATTCTCGCGCCCCACCTTTCGCCCAATCATCCTTCTCTACCCACCGCCATCCAAACCCCCTCCCGCCACTTCCTGATACTATCACTCCCACCACTACCCTCGATCTTATGCCTACCGCAACCAATGCGTCGGGCTTGAGATCAGTTTCTTCGGAATCTGATATGGTAACGACCATCTCTAGCGAGATAGGAGACCACAATGACCCCCCGCCTACCTACCCGACTCGCGAAAAGAGCGGCTGGCGTCGGCATATGTCTGATAACAGCAGCCATGACGGCGATACATATTCCGCGCGGGGAGATAGGGGAAGTTCGTTCAGGTGAATGTGAGAAAGCTTCGCGATCTATCTGGCTTATATAGCCATCTTGGATTCTAATTTATGACGCATATATCCTGTTTTCTTTCTCACATAGTATTATGCATGGCTATGGCGCTTATTGGGGGATGTTGTTGATATTTTGTTGATATTTCTCTTCTTTCCTGTTTTTTTTTTTTCTGACTGTTTGTGTTCTGTGATCGAACCCGGTTTTATTACCGGCCTGTACATGTCATTTTGATTTTGATTTTGATTCTGTATATAATGGATGTTATGATAATGGTGCATGATTGATTAATGAAATGAGAACTTCAAGTACAAGCAAGTGTCATGTCGAAAGTAGAGTACTGGAAGTCAACATTCATCATACGTTATATTGGCAACGGTAGGGCATTAGCCAACTAAACGAGAGAAATTTCAAAGCAGATGTTTCATAGTCATGACGATCAGATTAGATTCGATGTGATCATAGATCAATGGGTATCATAAGTGCGCGTAGTTGGAAGATTCATCATCCCAACCCAAAAAAAACCATGACGCTATTCTATCCAGAACGCCATCCGTGGCAAAATGCCATATGCATTGCAAACCAAAAAAAGAAGCAAGTCGTCAAATGTAAACCATATTCACGTAAAAGAAGATTACTTCTTCACCCCCTGTACACCAAACATCCCAGCAACACTCCGCTGCCCCTTAGCCGCAACATACATACCAGGAAACCGGGACTCCGCAAGACGACGTCCAGCTTTGATACTCTCGAGAGCCCTAGTGATAACAAACTCAACGTCAGAAAAGATCCCTCGCCGGTCATTCAACATCATGATAGTACATACCAGTCCACACTAACAACCTTCACACATTTCCAACCCCCACGGGCAATTTCCTGCTGGAGCTTACTCGCAGCAAGGCCTCCTCCTGCACCAGACACAGCTGTTCCACTCGCAGCCCCGGTATTGGGTTGTCCGACGAGAACATGCGTCACCGTCTTCCGAGCTATGTAGATAGAAGTCTTGGCTCCGTTCGACGCGAGTAGGTGTTTGAGTTTGTACTCCGAGATCTGGGGGAGCGTAGAGCCATTGATGAAGATCGTAACGCCGGCGAAGATACGCGAAGTGGATTTCAGATCGAGGCTGGCGTCAGAGCGGGATTCGGGTTGGGGGGTGTCTTCTATTTGAGGCTTTTCCTCTTCCTTTTCCTTTTGCTTGTCCATTTCCTTCGCATCTCGAGCCGGACTCAGACTCCGGTTCCCTCCAACAACACACTTAATCTTCTTCGTTTCCGCCTTGGTATCCTTCTCAGGCTCATCGACAGCCTTCCTCTTGCTAACACCCATAAACGATCGAATATCCCGAACACCGAGTTCATTCCGCCTCGCCACATCCCCAGCTACCATCGCCCATTCACCGGAAGCGGGTATTTTAGGCGGCGACTGTGTCGCGCATTTCCCATCGAAGGCACCGGGTACGAGCGTGGACTCTTGCGTTGCTGTGTTCCGCACTCCACCTCCCAGTCCCAGTCCCATTCCCCGCCCTGGAAGACAA
>JASJUN010000593.1:0-16223 GCA_035048945.1 Penicillium sp. E22 | reverse complement strand
GGCTAGAACCGGCTGAGCGGTGGATCGAGCGACATCTCCGGTGAAATGAAAGGGGCGATGCATCAGGTGGCGAGCCAGTGCGTAGAAGTTGGTGGGGACCGAGCGAAAGGGGGTCAGACAGGAAAAAAGAAGAGAATGTGCGTCGACAGAGCTGCGAAGTGGACGAGCGGTGTTTTATAGATGGAGGACAGGTTGAGGGGCGGTAAAAGCGGCCAGAGGCGGCACTAAACCCGAACGGGAGTGAGGGTGAGGGCGCCAAACCCAAAGGGGCAAGGGGATGGCGGAGACGGGCAGGCGGTCGAGGGCGGCAGGACGGCGGTGCAATGAGAGCCGTTTCTGGCCCCCCGCTTGCCGTCGTGTGGAATACTGGTTTTTTTTCTAATTTATACAATATTACTATAGACCCTCTCTATACAAATGTCCTAACAAAAATCTATTGTTCAAGATAATTCAGAAATATCAATATTTTAAAAATGAAAAGATTTAGTAAATAATTTCTTTTCCTTAATAACTATTCTTCGCTATCTAAAATTATTTATATCTACTATTTTATATAGTGTAAACGGAGGACCTATGAATTACTGCATCTGGTTAGTTTGGCCGTTTTTAGTCTAGCGCCCCCATACGACGTTCTGTAACGTCCTCAGGGGAGGGTGATCTGGGGTGGAATATTCCAGAATCATGATGGACCTTTTAACCGGGCCGACCCGCTCCGAACTGACCAGATCCGATCTAATCCGACATAGACTGGTAGGGTCGAAACTTTTTCTTGACTTAGACCTGGGGTGTATCAAGGTATCAGGGGGTGCACATGATCTAAGGACTGGGTGTTGGGTTTGCTACTTTCTGACCAATCATACTATTTACCCTACCTTATGTAAAGGTACTTTTCACAGCTTCTGTTTAAACACCAGGGTTGTTAAAGATTTGATTGCAATTTCACCGCCCGCCATCGTTCTCTATACGTTAACCCATAACTGACGGCATTTCGTATCTCTTAGACCAGTGCTTTTTAATCAGATCAATATTTATAGTAATGAAATTGACCAGATAGGCAATATACTTGTAGGGTTTATTAACATCGTCCCGTAGTAATCAACCCTATAGATGTCTGTTTGACACTATATATCTGGAGTTCTATTAATTGATTTTGTTGAACCCTCAAATCGAGGATCGCACTGTTTGTAGTGGCACATTAACAAAAATTGTTATGATATGCCCACCGTCAATTGGCCACGTTTGGTCTATCGATGGTGAACATAAACATTTCTAGAGAGCACAGTTGAGTAATGTAATCTACCCAGGTGGGCCAGAAAAATGCCACAGCATTCCGCCGTGTTGGCCCTAAGAATTGTATAAGACGAAAAAATGGCCAATTTCGTTATTATACAAACGTAGACTCCGCGACACTGTTTGGTGTCCCGCTGCCTCCACCATTTGGGGACGGCGATCCACTCCCCGAAATAGCCGGCCTCTATGCGCGGTAGGGTTACATTACATCGGTCTCAGGCTCCAGGCTCCCAGTCATTACCTGGTGGGCCCTCCACCACGAAAACGAAGGTCGGCGAGCGACATGGCCGCCAATTATAATGTCTTCCCTGCGGGGAGATCTCTTGTGGCTTATAGAATGAACTGACTAGGTGTGGCTGACATCCTCTTATATAGAGCTAACTTGCTGCCTAACCTTCACTGAATTTTATCGCCCCAATTTATTGTTCTATGCCTCGTTGAAGCATTCTGACACCAGATCACCTGTTATTCAAATATCTGTTAATAAGATAAAAGACAAGATGCTGTCCGAATTTTGGTAAGGCTACTTATCCACCCGTCTATACTATAGCAGCCTCGTGAGACCATTAGCTGATGGCCTAAAGCCCTACCTACGCAGTAAGTCTCCTCCGGTTCATCGGCCGATGCACGACGAAGTCTTCTAGATATTGAGTGGGCGTGGATAGCCATTCTTTGGAGCCTTGGGCTGTGCGAGTGCCATCATTTTCACGACCTTTGGTGCAGCGTACGGAACTGCTAAGTCTGGCGTTGGGATTTGCTCCTCGGGGGTCCTGAGACCTGATCTTATCGTGAAAAGTATGCCTGGATGAGAGAATGAACTGTGGGTTAGGGCTAATAAAGGTGCTAGACATCGTTCCTGTTGTTATGGCTGGTATTCTCGGGATTTATGGGTTAGTAGTCTCGGTCTTAATTGCGAACAACCTCGTTCAAAGAGTCCCTCTCTATACAAGCCTCCTTCAACTAGGTGCAGGTCTGGCAGTTGGTCTTTGTGGACTAGCTGCGGGGTAAGTTGAACAAACTTTGGAAACTTCTATAGTTTTCGGCGAATTTGCTGATTAGGATGAAGGTTTGCGATCGGAATTGTTGGTGACGCTGGAGTCCGAGGAACGGCTCAGCAGCCTCGGCTTTATGTTGGCATGATACTCATCCTAATCTTTGCTGAGGTCTTAGGTGAGATGTGAAATCCATGTTCGCAATGGAATTTGAGATAGGGCTAATGCATCTGAGACGAAGGCCTATATGGGTTGATTGTCGCTCTCCTCATGAATTCCAGGGCAGGCGTCGTCGATTATCGGTGTGATTGATCAACGCTTTGCTTCCTTAGAGCTAAAGATGATGCAGTAAGGAAGGTAACTTAGGGTGACAATGGATGTACATCATGTACCCCGAGGGTCTTGGATTCTACATGTCATGGGATCGAGTACATATGGACACAGATTATGGCTCCGTTTAGTGATATAATGGAATCGAAATTTCCATCGGATTTATCACTTCAATCATATTTTGTAGTTGATAAAATTCAGCATCATCTTCACGTCATGGTCTTTTAGTAGTCTCCGGTGCTCCTCCCTCAGTATAATTGGATCATTGGTCTCGAACCAAAATGCCCAAGTGCTGCGAGACCATCTCCACGAACAGCTTGTGTCAAGGCTTCCCAGTGTACTGAAGGAGATAATTAGTAGAGTTGGTGAAATGTTCCGTGGGAAAGTCTTGCAGCAGATCGAGAACCAGATCTGGACGTAGAATGGAAGCGAGGCGGCCAGGTTTGGGCATGATACTCTACCCAGGTACAGGTCATAAATGACACGGCCTTTTTTGAAAAAAATAACAAAAATGACGGTGATATTTGCAAAGACGAAATTTGTGGAGAGAAAACAGAAGGGCGAGCCCAAGTCCAAGCGATGTCACGTTCCGTAGTCGAGACAATATATAAGACGGTGTATAGCGCTCACCGTGAGATGCCTTGATTCCAGCTGCTCTTGTATTCAAAGGTCACAGGTAGAGCTAGCGTGTCGAGTTTCATTGAGCTAGCACTGCACAGGTGTACGACGGTTGGCCTGAAATGAGGCCATAATCAGGCACTAAGGCATGATTTCCCTCCGAGTGCTAAACACGCACCAGACCCACCTGGGCTCCGGGGGCTCCACTCCACCCGTGAACCCGGCGGGGGCCAACTACGTAAAGCTGAGTACCCTGACCCGCGATGTAGTAGGTACTCTCCATTCCCCTTTCTGCTTCTCTTTACTTTTCCCCACACCTGACGTAGAACAACAATGCCTCTCCGAATAATTGAAAATGATTCACCTGAGCCGGTCCCCTGGGGAGCCCTCTCATTAGATATCTATCTTCTCTCAGAATGGGAAACCCAGAGCCCCGCACAGCCCATCGAGTCCCCCTCAGACCGCCGCCGACGGCTGGTACGCCAGTTCCTCGCATTAGGATTGGAGGGCAGAGAGGTAAATACTGCCCTACGCTGATCAATCCATTTCAACTGAAATGCTGCGTTTCTTCACAACCCCAAACCAACACATAATTGATTCATTAGCCCTACAACGCCCGCACAGAAACACCACCCGCACCCACGGAGGCCCAAATAGCTGAGATCCTCCTCCCAGTACGCCCGGAGGCCCTACGGCCTTATGCTAGCTATACCACCTGTCTAGAGGAAGGCCTCTGGATCCGTCTCTGCTACAAAAAAGAGAAAGAAGAGGCGCATGAGGCTCTATGGTCCTACAACGAAGACGTAGCCTACGTCGGTCCCGAGGGGGTAGTCCTCGACGATGAACAGATTTTCGAGGGCGGCCTAGACGTGGCAGCTGCGTTGGAACTGTTCCCCGAGCGTGTCACGAATGAGGGTTCCACGGGACACATTAAATTGCGAGAGGAGACTTTGAGAGAGGTACTGGGTTATGTGGAAGATGATACGGGATCTGGTGAAGAGGACTATTCTGATGAGATCAAAAAGATGCTGGCACAGATGAGGGCGACCCGTGCGGCGAACCCCCTTCTAAAGTATGGCCTGTATCATGCTGCTTGCGTTGTTACTCATGCTTTTGTGGAAGATGAGGTGGCGCTCGATGGTGGGGGTCTGTTGCATATATTCTGGGATGATTGTGGGAATGTTGTGAGGCAGTGGCGGGTGGAGGATGATGGAGTAGAGGACAACTTTGATGGATCCTGGGTGGAGGGTGCATGGAAAGAGAATTTCATCAATGGGATCGGAGAGCTTGGTCCTGCTTATCATGAGGGTGGAATACGAGGACCTCCATATAGCATTTGAGGTGCCTACGTATATAGTAAGCAGGACTTGTATATAGGAAGAAATAATCAATTTCCACCTGTTTAGAGGCGATTTAATGGAAAATCCCTTAGGGCTGGGTATATGCGCTATATATATCACAATATAAGGGAAAAGAAGAGAACGTGGTATTAAAGAAACGAATGAGAGGATCAATTCTCTTTTTCTAGTCCCTTTCTCCTTTACCTCTAACCTACTCAAACTTTGTGTCACCCACGTTCATCATACCCTCCCGGTCCACATCTTCCGGCAGAGGCCACCACGTATCTGGATCCGGGTTCATCTTAATACCTGAAAAAGGAAATATGATTAGCGTGATCAAAGACTAAAAGTGCCGGATATATACTTTCAATCTCCTATCCATCATTCGCTCTCATCGGCTTCTCCTGGTCACGTTTGCTCTATCTCGGGGGAGTTGCTTGGTCAGTAAAGGTACTGCCAACGAAGTTGACCTTGCACTTGGAGTATCCTGGCCTCTTTCTAAAGCCTAGAGAGAATAGTTAGTCAGCTTCCTTCAAATCTTCTTTTCATATGATAGCGCAAGATTAATATCCCACCTTTCGTCTCTGACAGCACATTCTATCCTTTGCTCGTATCAAAGCAATATCCGTTACCGGTTCTATACCGATACACATCTGTCTGATTAAACAAGTTTACCGCATAGAAGAAATGTGACGCCTTTGAATCAGAATTGGCATTCCGATTTGGGAATTACTAAGCGCTATCTTGCCCCATTAATCGGGTGTATCGGAAAGACTCGTAGCGTACACGAGCGCTATAGTGAAATTGCGCTTGAAGTTGTAGCTGACTGTTCGGCTGGAGTTTTCCCATTCCTGAAACATTGCCAGTGAATCATTTGCTCAGATATTGTGTATGAGGTCTTGACACTCACAGTTTGGTCGATGCCGTGGGCGAGAGGGCGGGTTTAGATCATCCTCCTTTCCGCCTGCGGTCTATCTCTCGTCTTTTACTTTTTGCTTTGGAAGAGATTTCTTGGACCAAAGCTTCCAGTCTTCGTCATCCGAGTCCTCATCCCGGTCGAAGTACGCCACGTTGGTGAACAATGTGCCCAAAAGTCCTAGAATTGTCATTCAAAGAATCGAAAACGAGGGAAAAAAAGCTTGTGGGGAAAAAGTACATACCGTTGCAGTTTCCCTGGAGCGTTTGTAGCCACACATGGACGCAATTGGCAGTTGGGGGCCTCTTTCGTGGTGCATACTTGGCTCCCCAGTCTCCGCCCTCTTCAGCTCCACCAAAGGGAAACTCATCGCAGCTAACCAATTATTTGGGAGGATTTAAACCGGCGATAGCGTTGAAAATTTTATTTGGTTGGGTACAGTATGTTCCACCAGTATTTACGTTGCAAGTATATTTGTCTCGCTCATCGCGGCGGTTAGGATCCCAAACAAGTGTGACACCATCGCTGCTGGCACCGTCCGCGGAAAACCATCCAAGCATGCCATCGCAGATACCTCTGGCTAGTTTGGTTTGGCCACTGGGAGAGACGACTTGGTTTGAGCTGAAGCTTTGGCAGTTATCTGGGACAGTCAATGAAAGAATCTGGAAGCACGATACATACAGCGCAATTCTGGAAGGGTTGGTTCGTTTTTGCCGGAGGGAGGTTATTAGAAATTCTGGTGGCCGGTAAACTGGGAGGTATCCGCCGCGTCTGGCATATCCGTATCACCGTCGTCTTTCTGAAGATCATGGAGCTCACGTCGGGAACAACTGATGTTGCATTGGTTTGCTCATGATGAGAATTTTGCACCTTACGATCAAGATGAATATGGCTTCTGCGGTGGTGGAGATGGCTAGCAGGTGGAACATATGGCTTGAGGTCGCCATTATCCCAAACCTCGTCTTCGTCATCATGAAACAATCCTTTCTCATCATCGTCAGGTAGAATCTTCACGTCCCTCTTGGAATTAAGCGTCGCGTCTGAGTCGACGTTACTATTCTCATAGATCGTATACTTCTGACCCGGGGTGCCGTAGAGGAAGACTGGTATGAAATGCCAGTTCCAGGCATCACCGAGAATGTTGGCAAATCCTCCATAGCCTAGATTATAGTAGAGATAGGCACCGTACTTATAGCTGTAGGTAGCACTTTTGCCGGTCCCAACTGATCCAGCCACAGTGACAGAGAGTCAAGGGTGCTGTTGAGGAAAGCGATAATCTGCGCGTTGACCAGGTTTCCCTTGCCCGGAACAGATGGTCCTACCTCGATACCAATGCGTGCGTTGGGGGAAACATCAATAGCAAGGTTTGCGGATGCCTGTGTGGATGCAAAGAACTTCGGCTCTAGGCCAGTCTTCGGCCGCTCTTCTTGAGATTTGATATTCTTGATCTTGTCGTAGTCCGTAGCTTCGGTGCCATCTTCACCTTGTGGAAAGTGGAGCTCTGCACGGCCAAAGTGAATTCGAGCACCAGCTTTCGCTTGTCCGTTCAGGGTGACACTACCACGAATCTTGAAGAGTTTGATAGGTGAGTACGCTTCTTTTTTGGATACCTTGCCCTTTAGTACTTACCCGGCCAAAAATATCCAAGCTAGGTCTAATAGTTGCTATGCCCTTAATGCTCAGTCCAGGGTAGGCAAGTGTGTCAATGAGCTTCTTTCACTCCGAGGTATAGGTCAGGATGGTGTTTCCTTCAATGCGCAGTCCAAGGTATGCGCTTGGTTCAACGCCCAGGTACCCGTCAGTATCGGTTACCTTCAAGGGCACAATCGTTCCAGAAAGATAGTATGCATATGTTGCATCCATTTGTACATCAGCATCCAAATACATTCTCATCTCTGCATAGAAGCTTCGACGGGTACATCTGCATGCTGGGTCAATAACCTGCACAGGAGGCCTGTGGCTCAAAATGGAGGATGACTCATCCTTTACAGCTCGATACAGAAGGAAGCTCTTCTGGAAGGCCATATTGAGGAAACCATCATTTCCAGCCTCGACGGTATTCATTTTCTTCAACCAGCCCAGAAATCCACCAAACCACGTTTCTGAAGCCCAGTGTCGGATCTTTCCATCATATCAGTACTGCCGGCTCCAACCTTGACCGAGGGACTTGTTGGGTGAGTTCTCTTCTTCACATCCTGAATGAGAGACTTCCATTCATCCCGAGACAATTTCTCATGAACGGATCTCTTGTTTGCTGATCTTTTCGTTGCCGACGGATCGTAATCCGTAATCTCATCCCAGTATGGAAGCAGATTAGTATAATCAATGCGCATGTTAATCGGACCATCATCCCGCTTGATAAGATGGAAGTTATAATCTATCTTAAGCTCATACACCCCGTTCTCGTTGTTCTCCAGCGAGCGAGCTCGAACATGGTGATGAGGAAGCTGATAGCTCTGCGAGGCTTGTGCTATGGAAACAACGCGTGCGAATGGACCTTCTCCTGTATGATCTGGCAACTTGATTATCGTGTCTTCAGCGCCTTTGTGGAAAATCTTTTCACATTCCGGTGACCGCTTGGGGTAGTTCCAGTACACGAAGATTGTCTCTTCGGCATGGTCAAATGTTGACTCAAGGACAATGGTATTGGTAGTCATCATGGAACGCCTGCGATTCAGCATTTTACTGCTCCGACGGGCGACAGTATAGGAATCTCCAAAGGCATTGTCGATAGATTCCGGGGGACCATCCAACATGAGGAAGCCATATGCATGCTCTGTTCTATATGTTTAGCCAAAGTATCTATAGCACTGAGCCCACTTTTGCTCGATCTCTAAGTCCACAAATCTGGCCAATGTAATGCCGATCCCCCGCTCCGGTCGGATATATTTCCCAGAGCGACTATCAATTGAAAGCTCTTCTGCCAGAGTGCCACCCACCTAGTCAATTAGCGGTTGGCAAGTTCCACCCAGGGTAGGGCGAGATGCTACTATTGTATAGGAGCAATTATATATCAGTCAAAAATTTCGGACTAGAATTGTGGGTAGGAGGCGTCCCGCGTGAATTCACGATGCGAGATTAATACGAAGAATAACTTAATCGGTCTAGCAATAGAACAGGTGACGATCAGATCGTTGTTCAACTATCGCGTTGAATAATGAAGAAGTATCTCAGTATTCTCCTCCGATCAGGTAATCCGCAAGGTGCTCAACAACGTTTGCCGCCTCCCAGGGCTGTACTGTTTCAGGATAATGCCCAATCAGTAATGCCTGCTTTGTTTTCACCGCACAAAATCCTTCGCTGCCCTAAACTCACTCGCTTTTAGTGAATTGTAGATCAGCGGTATAATTGTAAACCTTACCTTCTTGCCATATATACTCCGATCATCCGCTTTGATCGCAATATATTTGGTCCCGCCGATATGAATCCCATTGGAATACAGAGGGCCTGAATCGGTAAAGCCTTTCACAAGGCTCTGTATCTCCTCAGGCTTAACCTGTAAAGAGATGTAAAGATAAATGTATTAGCCATTCCAGCCAATACCGAAGAGCAAACAATAAGCAACAACTTACACTGAAAGCTGAACTGGCTCCCAAGACACTGTTGTCTGCTATTGAGTATATAGCGGCTTCGTTGATTTTCCCGGTCCCCAAAAGAGAATTGTCGACATACGCTAAGAATAACCGTCGATTAGATATTGTGTAGGACCACCCACAGTGACAGGGTGTAATGGTACCTTGCAAACTCATTTTGAGTATAAGTCAGTGAGGATCGTGATGTAAATATTTGATGCTATCTGGTCAAATTCTTTGATGGGAAAAGCATACAAGTGCAAGTTCCCGCAGATGGAGGGGTAACAATGTTTGATGACTGCACTGCATCAACTTATGCTGACGAATATGGTGATTTGGCCCCGGGGGTATTGAACTGCATTATGATGTCATACAACATAAGAAGTAGAGGTCAGGGAAAACACCATGAAGCTGGTTAAGAGGTATTGTGTCCACGTACTTGAGCAAGATATTTTTAAAAAGTAATTGCTCTACACATCATATGTATATAGATGGAAAGTTCAAGTCACAAACCGAGCTCTTGAGCTGAGAGATCTAATCAACGTGATACGGGCTGTCGTTCATATCTACACACGATCGAAGCCCTGGAGGTCTGCGCCAGGCGAAGTGGGGATTACCAGCTGCGCGACCGACGCCAGGCACAAATAGAAAGGGCAGTACTGAGTAGGAACTATGGGGAAAACAAACGAGAATGAGGTTGACCTATCAAGATTAGTTCTCTACGCAGTCCGACTTTGGTCATGTACGAGGTACTTGACGGCGGAGGCTACGAGAGAAAATGTGGCATTGGGGGTTGGGGGGTTTGGGGGGATCCTCCCTTGACCAATTAGAACTCTCTTCTCTGAACTCCAGGCAAACACTATGATCGGCAATGGGAGTGGCTAGCTGAGGTGGAAGAACCATGCGATCGACGCGTGGCGATTCGTCAAAGCTGCTCGGATCTGCGCACATCTGCGCAGCTTGGGCAATCTGTGGGCCAGAACTTCTAAGCCCGCAAATTAATGCTGTCGACCAAGAGAGGAGAATGTGGCTCATTGCCTCATTGTCTCGGATGCAGTGAAGATCGTGCGAAGCAATCACACTGCATAATCCTGGTGTGATGCGGTAAAGTATTTAGACAGCTCAAGACGGCGGGGGAATACGAGCTCGGCTCATCTTCGAAATATAAATATTGAGGATATGCCCTAGAAAATACAAATTACACAGTCGTCAACAATTGCATTACTGAAATGGTGTTCTTCAACCTTTCCTTCTGGCGCTTCTGCCTCCTATCTCTGCCCCTTTCTTCTGCTCTTACTGTCCCCCAGCAGCCTTTGGCAGAAGCGTCCGAGGAAAACATCTCCGAGCTTACCCAAGATGTTGTGATCGATGATGGTGCGTTCAATATAACAGACTATACTTCGTCTGATGAATGGAACCCTACCAAATTTGACTATGATGTTGTTATCGTTGGCGGTGGCCCTGCCGGCCTGGCTGCATCCATGTCTCTTGCTCGAGTTGCGCGAACATCACTCTTGTATGATTCACAGGAGTATCGGAATGAACAGACTAGATATATGCACGATGTAATTGGCCAAGATGGTAAGTGATTTTGCACGAGCTCAGAGTTCAGATACTGACTCCATATAGGGCAGGTGCCACTGAAATTCCGAACAGCCGTCCGACAGCAGATTGACGAGCTATATCCCGACTACTCATTCTGGGCCACACGCAAGACGAAAGTTATTGGCATTATTTCTCTCGAGAAGGGGTTCCGGGTCTATGACGACAAGGGCGGAATGGTCACTGCCAAGAGGATCATTCTGGCTACTGGGATTAAGGATGTCTTACCCAATAAGCCGGGCTTTGCCGAAGCTTTCGGACGAGGTGTATTCTGGTGCCCCTGGTGCGATGGCCATGACTACAAGAACCGCAAAATGGTCGTCTATGGCAAGCTTGCAAGTGCCATTGGGTCTGCCCTCAATATTAGGAAGTTGACAACAGACATAACCATTGTGACAGGCGGGCCGATCAGCAAAGAAGACAAAGATGAAGCAGAGGCTCGCTGGCCCGGATGGGAGAGTGTAATTAAGAAGACCTTCAACATCCCTATCCGGGAGAACGATATCACCAAGGTCGAACGGACCACGACGAATATGGAACCCAAAGACGACGAGTATAAGGTCCACTTAAATGGTGGCGCCCCCAATCCTCTGATCACGAACGGAATGCTCATCTCCGTGCCGACTGCTCAGACATCCAGTCTTCACAAGCAGCTGCGATTGGAGATGGACGGAAAGTCCGTCAAAGTAAAAAGCAACATGGAGTCCAGTGTCAGTGGCCTCTATGTTGTCGGAGATGCCAATAACGATGGCTCAACGAATGCTTATCATGCCATGTGGTCTGCTAAGCGTGCGTCTGTAAATGCACATGGTGAGTCATATCTCCTTTCTTCTAGATCAAGTTTCTTACGGGCCAATTTAGTCTCCATGTCGAAGCAAGAATACCTCGATGCTGTGCCTGTAGCCATGGTGGCAGCCGCAGGAGGAGATATAGAGTTCTACCGCCTTCAGCTCGAGGAGCTTGAGCTCCAGATGGGAAGTGATGTTGAGCAGATGTATCAAGCGCTCGGTGGTTGATTGATCACATGATTAAGATAAACTATCAATGATAATGACAATGCTTGCCAAGGTTTTCCCCTACTCGGGTCGTCGAACCCCAACACCGCTCGACAACCCAAGTATTGTGTTATGAGTGACCAAATTGAGCACACCGCTATTGATCGTCAAATCGTGGAATATCCACAACTATAACTTATAGCTGAAGCTCGCTATAAGTTCTGTGGAAACCGTGCGTTGACGCATGCAGTATGCGTAAGTTTGCAGTACAAAATACTCTGAAAATATCCAGAGATCGACCTTAGTCTGTTACTATTGATTATACACTGCTTGTTAGCTAGTTTAGCTAGTGGAGGAGATGAAAATCGAAAGGTGCAACGATGTTGAGGGAAAATCTTAGTAGGCGGCGGAGTTCGGAGAAATTCTCTGATTTTGTGATTGCGATATATATAGTTCTGGCTTTTGGCAACGTAATTTTCAATACCATGATAATCTACCTTTTCAATTTCTTGAAATTGGTATATAGTATTAAAGATTCTTATCGATAGCTATCGACAAGTAATGAAATCAAATAACAAGGTGGCTGTTGAGATATAAGGTTGTAAAATATTGCAACCTTTTGATTGCCTTGAAATTGATATATATCATTCAAAATCCTTATCAACAGCGATCGAGTAAATATGGAATCAAACAAGGACCTTGTTGTTGAGATATAAGGTTGTAGTTTATCGCATTTACTATGTGTTTCGGACTGCGCCACTCGCTTGTGCGCGTCACTCGCATGTGAAATACGTTAGTTAACGAGGTAACTAACTAGTTAGTCAGGAGCTTCGCTCCTTTCCCAATACAACTCTCTCCCTCCTCTCCTTTGGTCTCCTGTAGTTAGAGCCCAAGAGTTTTACATAATCACACTAATGCCTAGGTAAGGCCCGGGCAGGTGCCGGGGCCACCCGGACCCACGTGGCTTCGAAGGTTCCAACTAAACTCCAGGCTAGTAATATAAATGCCTATGACAGAGTGTAAACATCCATAGATTACATTACACCTGGGCACAAGACTCTTCAATCGAGATCCCCCTTAAAAAAGCAAATCTCATGCTCTTCACCGCCCTCGGAAAATAAGGATTGCCTGTGTAAGCTAATCTGTGTCTTCTCTTGGCAAGAACTTCGATCTAAGTTGATTATGGCTACCCATAACGATGAAAACCCTCGCGAGGAGCTATTTACAAAGATGCTAGCCACCGCTAGAGATGGCGACCTCACGGAACTACAGAATCAATTGAGAACGTGGGACACAGAGCTCACTGACGACGGTGCGTCAGCAACCAGTAGGGATCATCTTTGGTTTAAGCCCTTGATGTCTGAGCAGCTTGAAATTTTCAACGAGTTGAATCGGCCACCGGAGAATACCAAGAAGGTTCGCACGGACTGGTATATTCGCAATCGGATCCTGGTTGCAGCCTCGCATAAAAACAAGGTCAACGTCGTCGAGTACCTTCTCGAGCATCGAGAATGCCCTATTACCTCCCACGCCGTACAGAGAGCCATGTTGGGGAATTCCTTTGACGTGTTAGAGGTCTTTCTCTCACATGGGTGGGATATCAATCGACCTATTCAAAACAATATTTGTACTATATTACGGTTGGTCATATCTGGTTGTCTGTTCGAAATAAAATGGTATTAACAAATGGCCGCAGGCAGGTTGTCAACAACGAGCACCGGGTACGTTGGTGTCTCGAGCATGGGGCAAATCCTAATGCCCGAAATAAAGACAAGACGAAAGATATACTGAGCCATGCTGCTTGCTATGGCTCATTGTCCACTCTCAGACTTCTTGACGATCATGGTGCAGACTTTGCGCGAAGCAATGCTCTGCACGGGGCTGTTAAAGGGTCGAGCGAAGAGCGCATGGAGATCATGCGATGGCTACTGGACGAGAAAGCCTTCCCGATCAACCAACGAGAGTTCGAGTACGACATAGAGATGTTCGCTGATCGCCAGTCAAATTCACTGGCAACGGCACTTCATGTAGCCGCGGAGACGAATTCTGTGGACTGTTTGCGGTTTTTACTGGAGCGGGGTGCCGATCCCAACTTGCCGGACACGCTGGGCCACACTGCTAAAGACCGGGGTCGCAAACGCAAGCATCAGGAGGTAGTTTCCATTCTGGAGTTCTGGGAAGCGTAGCTGGGAGCTAGGTTTACCAACGATCTGTACAGTTTCTAAATATGATTCATTATACGCAAGATGGCCGCTCGAGTATGCATTATAAATTATTCTCTACCGTGATGCCTCCAACCTGATCCAAGTATAATAGATCCAAGTATAATACTTGGATCTACGATGATGGCTGTGGCTTACTGTTTTCAGCAGCGGCCTTCTGCCAATCTAGGTTGATGAAGATAACATCGGCTCCCGCCGACTGGCCTGCCTGATGCTTTATCATGATGGCCCCATACAATAAATCTTCAGGGTACTGATCCGGGTCCAAAAGTTCATCCTGTTCGTCCACCAACATATCCTCCGGTTCAATGTACTTCACTCGGGCAGGCACGATATGCAAGTTGGTCTTGACGATGTCTTCCAACACCTTATTGTTGGTTTCAGAGGTGTATGTGTCGGTATCTGACAGAGAAACGTGTGCATAGATCCACGCCTTAGCTCCCGCCAAAGCGTCTATATTGTTCGTGATCAGGTTGGGTAGCTGAGTCCTGGCCTGGTTCATTGCCGATGCAGCGTTGGTGTAATGCGCAATGATGGCGCCCTGGCTGGACACAATCGCCACCCCAATGCAACCCTGGAAGCCGTGACTAGCGAAGATGGCGGGCGCTGCCCCAAACGGTAGAAACTGTTCAGCATCCTGATCGACCATTGTGGCGGTCTCGAGATCATTGGCAAATTGTTGATATTTTGCATCCACGCGCTTCACGAGACCACCTTGGTGCGCACTCGTCAGAGACCGGGCGAAGGATAGACGCTTAGGAGTTTGATTGGATAGGGAACTTTTCCAGTTAGTCCTTGTAGTCTCGATATAACTTGTGGTAGTAGGATAGACTCACACAAGAGACTTTGTGGGCACCGACAAGCAGAGTGTCAGATAGGAGAAGAAAAAGAGAACCAGGGCCATAAGCCTTTTGTTGCCCATCTTGAAATCCATTGCTGGAAGGTCTCTCAAGGATGTTGCCGTAACAGAGAAGAAGAAGGGAGCTGCGGATGAGCCTACTCCAGAGTAAATAGACTTTTATGCTCACCAATTCCGTTTGGCATCTTGCTGGCTTAAATAGTATCTCCGACGCATTTGTTAAAAATAGGGGCTAAATAATCTACCTTAATCTACTCCGTAGATTCCTTGCGGCTGGTACCAATTTCGCCCTTCCTGTTCATCAGTCGACCGCCCCCAAATACAACATGAAGATGCGCTATTTTTCTAGGTTAGGCGTGCCATAGCGTCCCGTCCCGTCCCAGAAAGTTCACGGAAATGTTTGGGTTGTCTATATAAGGTAATAGATCGGAGCTTGTTTTCAAAAGGACAAGGTAACATTAGGAAGTATTAGTCCGATACAAGGCTAGTCAACAGATGGTTGGACAGGATAGCTTTGGCCCCATGGAACCAGGTGGATCCCTTCCGCCCCCAACGCCTCCTGCAGATAAGCACTAGCCAAACCTTCCCCCAAGGTTGACAGCTTGATCCTGTTCCTGGATTTGAAGAAAAGGCAAGTATAAGCCTAATTTGACCCTAATCTCCGTCCTTTCCACTTAAAACCTCTTCTTCGCCTTCTGCAATTAGAATTTCACGACGAGACCAATCACGGCCCAGAAAGTAAAATTAAGCGGCTGAGGATAAGCCCCAAATGCCGCCGGAAGTAGAAACTCCTGTTGATCAAAATCGGAATTGGATGAGAACAGACGTCGGGAGATCTGTGTTGGGGGCCACTCTTGTTCTATTTCTGGTAGACTTCTCCCCTATGTTCAAGTGTCTGAGACTAGAAAAACATGACTCCAGGTCCTCTCCCATTTCCTGAATCTCGGAATCCGTGTGCGCAAATATGACGCTGATTCACATCTCGTTGTTACTGCTGCTGGCACAGCAGGTTGTGTGTTTGCCTGGTGCGTCCTCTGGGGTTTCCAGTAAAGCTTCGTCCACTTTCTCGACCACAAAGAGTCATGGTTCTTCCGTTGCCGGGAACACTCAATCTCCGAGCAGTAGGCATACGATCCAGAGTTCATCATTTGCGGAACCATCTTCAGAGCACTCGGCATCCTCCTCAGCTTATTCTTCTGCACTGCCCTCGGCCATTCCGTCCGACGCTTCCCAATCTTCTCAATCACCTAGTTCCAGCAATGTCGATGTGATATCAAGTTCTTCGATGACCCCAAGTTCTTCAGGGCACTCGGCATTCTCATCAGCGTATTCATCTGCGCTACCCTCGGCCATTCCGTCTGACGCTTCTCAATCTTCTCAACCACCCGGTTCCAGCAATGTCGATGTGATATCAAGTTCTTCGATGACCCCAAGTTCTTCAGGGCACTCGGCATTCTCATCAGCGTATTCATCTGCGCTACCCTCGG
>JASJUN010000592.1:0-16229 GCA_035048945.1 Penicillium sp. E22 | reverse complement strand
GTTAGAACCCCCCCCCCCCCCTTTGACTTATGGAAGCCACAAATTTATACACAATTACTAACTATGGTTGATTCCGCAAGAGTCACCCCGCACATTCTACTCATTTTGATATGGGGAAGCGGGGAGAAAATACACACTTTTGGCGGCTTTCATGGGTTTAACCAATCCCGAGATCAGCCCGATTATCGGGTCTCAGAATGATGAGATCATCGGTGTGAACACTCTACGGTGTACTTCGTACGGTTCCTGGGGAATGACCTCGGTTTGAAGATGTTTTGCCCTTAGGTTGACACTTGAATATCCTAACGTCCACGGGTGTTACAAACTATAAGTCATGTGGTCAATTTTTCAATCAGGGCACAAAAAAAAAGGAGTCGCTCACGTGAAACGGAATACACCCTTGCATACGGGATGTGCGAAAACTCCGAGATAAATAATCGGATCTGATAACAAAGAAGTTCCCGAATCATTCTCACATGTCAACATGTGAGAGTTTTTTTTTTGATCTATTCATTGCGTCTGACCTTGGACACCCGCGGCAATCCCAGCCACGTGATTAGAATCGCACCGGACAGGGCAATGATAAATGGCTGTAATACTTTCACCCCCTTGGCTTGTGCAAGCACACCGACCGCAAAAGGGAGAATTGCGGCCCCGCTACCTCCAAAGGCAGCGACAAACCCTATTGAGGTGACATGCAGGTGCCGAGGAAGAAGCTTGGTAACCATTACAACTGCTCCGGGGAAAAGGGGGCCGAGAAAGAAGCCTTGCAAAGACACTGCCACGGCCGACGCATAGAACTGGGGCACAAGCCATAGAACCAAAGCAAACCCCATGGAGAAAACTATATAGACCTGGTGAAAATCAGTCTCGTTCTCTCATAAGACAGCGCGATGCTCACCGAAATTGCGACTTTCTCGCCGACCCGGGGCGTCACAAACCCCAAAATTACCCGTCCAACCGTGATACCCAACCAGAACCCAGTGGCCGTCATACCGCTAGCAAAAGCACTACCTTGCCGGACTCGGATCATAAAAGTAACAATCCACCCTCCCAGCGCGACCTCTACTCCAACGTATCCCAGCAAGAACAATGCGCAGAGCCAGGTTACCCGGGCAGCTGGGCGCTTGAAGAGTGCATCTCTCAAGCCGCCTTTTTTGTTCTCGTCTGCTGATGGTACCTTGGATGCGCGGAAATCGGCGGCGGTTGATGTCCAGAAGCATGCGCCAGAGACCACCAATTCGATGGCCGCACATCCGATCTAACTTACTAAATCGTGGTCAAATATCTGCGAGGAACCTTCAGCACTTACCATGACGTAATAAAAGTAATACCACGGCAGACCACCCTTGGCAATCATTGACGTTGCGACCAACGGACTCATAACTGCACCGGCCCCATAGATCCCATGCAACACTCCCAACACCTCATTTGCATTGGCCATGTTACCAATCCATGCATTCCATGCAGCATCCTCTAGGCCATTTCCCAACCCTGCGAAGATGAAGGCGACCACTAGTACCGGATACGGTGGATGAACGCAGTTGATAACATAGGCAATGAGATGGCACGCTGGCCCGATAATGGCCACACCACGTTGACCTAGCGTATAGTGGATGCGGTGATTGAGAAAAGCGGCGACTGTATAGCCTACTAGAGGTGACAAAAAAACCAGAGACACGATCGTGTACGATAGATGGTAGTATGATTCCAGCTGTATGCTGGATGAGAGAGATTCTCGTCAATTGTAGGGGAGAGTCATCTTACATATGGAATTAGAGCCTGCGAATAGTCAGCAGATATCTCGCAACATCGGAATCAAACTGGTCCTTTGGGGCCATATCAACTTACACCATAGGCTGCGTCATTCGCACCCATGACCAGGAATGACCAGAACGTCGCAAAGGTTCGATGAATATTGACGCGAGGCTGGTTCCATTTCTCTAACAGCGGAAAGCTTTCAGGGCCCAAAGGTGAACCTGTATCTGGCTGGCCATGAGGCAAAGCCTCAAGAGCGATAAGACTCGCATCGCGCGATTTTTGAATCACACAGGTCGTTGCCATAGCGTGTGATTCAGTGTTGTGTGATGTTTGTAAGCAGAACAATAAACAGCAATGACAGTCCAAAAACAACATCTTCCTTGGCGCGGTGGTTCAACCCACATTGCCGGATTGAGATGAGGGGATGGTGACGTCCCCCGCATTGTTTCGGCAGAACTTCGGGTGAGGATGATAGTTGTCCCTGAAGGATTACCAGACGCCATTCCCACTTCTTTTTGTTCGGACAATTCTTGCGCTTGTTATATATATATGCGGTAAAAAGTCATGCACCAGAAGAGACACTGTTTTGGTGGATGAACTCCAATGAGTTGTTGTGAAGGGCGGAGTACTCGTGTCCAAAACACTCCGTGATTAGAGCTCTGAGAATTTGATTTTCGATCGACATATAATGTCTGTGGTCGTTTTGAGACCCTGTCGAATAATTCTTAAATAAATTTGACTCAATGACTTCCATGCATTGGATTTATCCTCACGAAGAACAAAGCATTAGGTCGTTGAGCCATCTCGTGAATTCTATATATATTTTACCACTAACACTTCATGAAAGACCCTCCCAATACGAACTCGCGCCACATTTGGATTCTACGGACGTTGTTTTTCCACCAATCAGAATATATTCATTTACATATAAACAACCTGGGCAACCCAATGGTGCGGTGAACTCAGAATATTCTAATAGCAATGAGTTACAATAACCCCATCATCCCGGGGTTCAATCCCGACCCATCGATTGTTCGTGTCGATAAAGACTTTTTCTTGGTCACCTCCACCTTTGAATACTTCCCTGGAGTTCCCATTTACCACAGTCAGGATTTGATCCAATGGACATTGATCGGTCATGCGTTGACACGACCCAGTCAGCTTCAAATTCATACGCCAGAACCGGGAGGAGGCGTGTGGGCAACCACAATTCGTTACCATGGGGGGTTTTACTATATCATCGCTGCGAGCTTTCAGCGTTATCGTCCTCAACAGGACGACCGAGTGTGGCCACAGGGATTTTATGTCAAAACGACCGATATATGGAATGAGAAGACATGGTCTGATCCAGTCTATTTTGATCAAGTTGGGTTTGACCAAGATGTGAGTTTTAACCAATGGTACCACCGCCTGTATAGATTACGATAATGATAGTTGAATACTACAGCTCTTTTGGGATGACGATGAAACCGTATATTTATCATCCACCTACAGAAAGATTCAGCCGACTACTGGTGTTAAGCTGAAAGACTTTGCGATTCATATATGTACTGTTGATCTGGCTACCGGGAACTCTACGTCAGCACCTAAATTGATCCGGGAATCTTCTTCTGGTGTTGCCGAGGGATCACATATTTTCAAACGCGATCGTTATTGGTATTTGTTCACAGCAGAAGGCGGTACTGAAAGTGGGCATAGTGAATGGGTGAACCGCAGTGAGTTCGGTCCATTGGGACCATGGGAACTTGGGCCAAATAACCCTCTCTGGCGCAACGGGGTTGAAGACGAAGTACAAAACACCGGACATGCCGATCTGGTTGAGGACACCAAAGGGCAATGGTGGGCAGTGGTCCTCGGTGTCCGTCCTACAAGACAGGGAGATACGTGGGAAGACTCAGTGCTAGGTATGGTGTCTCAAAGTAGTGGTTGGTTATTATACTAACCTGCCTAGGCCGAGAGACATTTCTAGTCCCCTTGGAATGGAAAGACGACTGGCCTGTGATTAACGGAGGCCAGAAAATCAGTCTCAACTCCCATGGACCTGGTCTTTATGCATTTCATACCCCGGTCTTCTGGAGAGATGAATTTTCGGACCCGCAAATGAAAGTTGGATGGTATCGAAAAAGTGAGTATCGAAGAACGAACCTGCATGAGGCCCATCTGACCAGAAAATAGACACGCCCTTTGTGACTGACTACTCACTTACTCAGCGTCCCAATTACCTTCGTCTCCATGGCGGGCCGTATAACCTGTCAGTGCCGGCAAGTCCAACTATGTTCCTTCGTAAGCAAACCCACCACCTCTGCCGGTGGGAAACAAGGCTCTCCTTTCAGCCGACGGTAGACGAAACCGAGGCTGGCACTGTGGTGTGGTTAAATTATTTTACATATAGCAGCATCGGTATTAGGAAAGATAGTAAGGGCCGTTTCATCCGTTTTCGACCATCAGAGGGCGACATCATGGAGCATAGATTGGATACAAAATCCGCTGTCACTCTCACAGTTGACTGTGGCATAGAGTATCGATTTGGGTATCGTGAAGGCACAGAATCTGATATCCACTGGATTGGGTCAGTTTCTAACAGTGCTGCTACGGCAGCACCTCCAGTTGGGGCCAACTTTACTGGCATGATGTTGGGTCTATATGCATTTGGAGAGCGCCAGCGATGCCTGGCCCCAGCCGATTTTGCGTATGCAGAGTTTAGATAAGTAAATGATGTTTCTGTCCACGAGTGCTGGTGTCGTTAGCTACATATATTTGGAAAGCTTTGAAATGCCCAGAACGTTGATATATCTTCAAGCACTTCATCTGCCTTGGACATCTACTTTGTATGCGGATCCATTTCGGCTGTCGTAGCGGATCCACTTTTGTGACCGGCCGGAACCTCATCTCTTAACTCCGTGAGCAACTCCGATCGCCAAGCAATCTGATTGGATTCTTCCTCGACTGGCGTGGGGTGGCGGCCTCCATCTTCAAAACTGTTGTCTCCTCCCAAGCAAAGCACAACACCCTAGTGCTGATAGCCAGAATGACTGAAACCTTGAAAATTGACCATCTAATCTCCGTCCCTGATGACGCCGAGCAAGTAACGGACAATTGGTCTGGATTGAGTGACCCGACCGAACGCCGTCGGCGACAGAACCGCATAAACCAGAGGGCTTACCGTGTGTCACTTTCGCTGCAGTCTGTTCAGCAGGAGCTAATATTTGGTAGGAAAGCGTAAGCGACTGTCATCAACCAAAGACATCCACCCCAAGAGCCTAGCACCATCCCCTCATTCGACCTCTACCGTCCAATCACAAGGTCGTTCTTCCCAAGACAATCCGAAAGTCAACTTCTGTCGCAGCCCCGAATTTTTACAAAATGTTCTGGAGAGATTCGCCAAGTCAGCGTATGAAAGTTACGCACGGGGTGACCCGACCGCCGATCATCTTATGACATTGACTAAAGTTAACGTCTTTCGAGCATTCGCCCAGAACCTGAGATTAATCGGTTGGTCGGAGTACTGGATGGATCACGACGCCATTTCACCGTTCAATACAGCTCTACCACAAAAGCCCCTTACCCCGGACGATAACAGTCTCATTCCGACCAACCTGCAGCCAACTCGAATTCAGAAATCGATACAACATCACCCATGGCTGGACTTCTTTCCTTTACCCAAGATGCGCGATAATCTCATCGAAGCTGGGGATGACTGGGATGATGAGCAGCTCTGTCACGATATCATGGGTTTCTGGGGTGAGTCAACGATGGATGCAGGGCTGTTAGTTTGGGGAGAGCCTTGGAACGTGCAGAACTGGGAGGTGACTGAGCCGTTTCTGAAGAAATGGCAATGGGTTGTTCGAGGGTGCCCCGAATTGATGAACGCAACAAATAAGTGGCGTGCCCGTCGAGGGGAGAAACTAATATTCCGCTATATTTGAATCAACATACTTTAACCGGAGAATCAGCTTTAGCGATTTTCAAGAATAGTCGGCCGCAAACAGGGCCGACGTCCGTGAGAATGACATGATCCAGTTGGCTCGATGGTAGTATTTTTGGTAGTCATCTTGGTAGTTTTTTTTAGATGTTTTTCAAGATGTCTTTTTTTCGGATAATTTCTCAGCCAAACTCAAGTTTTCTAGGCAGACGGCATAAAAAGGTGGAAAAAGGCTTAATTTGTGAAACCGACTTTTCTGTGTATAACCTTGACTGAGCAGCCTAATGATAAGGGCAGCGGTGACTGTATTATTGTAAATTAGGTGCTATCTACATACCAGAAAGTCTTAGCGAAAAGCAAGTCTCCATAAAGTAACAGATGTGATGAAGCCAAACACTAAAACCAACCCATGAGAAAATGTTGCGTGCCTGATTCCTGCCTTACGCATCAGCCACCACATAGGACAAATCCTGTTTGTAGTAGATAGCTAGATAGCTCTCTCTCGCCCCTCTCTCTCGCCCCTCTCTCTCCCCTTCTCTCCGCTCCTTTGCTCCCATTCGAATTATACTACATTGCTTCTCCATTCTGGATCTCCACTATGGTAGATTGTCGAGTACTAAGATTGAATACATGGTGGAAACAGGGTATTTTACCCGGAAAATCATGTGACAACTGGTACCGAGCATAAGTATACAAAAGTCCACGGGTGCATATTATAGTTAGTCATCGATATCCGCACAGATTGTTGAAAATGCGGGTTTTATCATTTTAGTTAGAGATTTCAATATATCTGATTTTGTCTATACGTTATCGTACTACCGGATTTCTATTAGTTATAAGCCCGGAATCGTTCTAATATATAATCTATATTTATTAAGATTAATAAACCTCGCTATCGTTAGGGAAAGTCTGAGGCGGTCATGTTTACAGTTCTGTTTCCTGCATTCATGAGATGGAATGGGGTCGTGTTGATGAGGCGCTGTGAGAAAACGATGGACACGCAGCCCAAGGCCACTAACAGCAAGGCCACTCACTGTCCTATATGTTGCGGGAATATTGGGTTCTCTGTGGCCAATCGGGTAGAGAAGGAACTGCAGTATAAAGTATAAATGGGCTTGGATGGGGGTCTTGGATGCTTGACTGTGTATGTACATACATAGATACCTACACACCTGTCTAATGGTTGTATAATGGTCGTAATGGTAGTCTGAATCCCTTACTCCCTCGGCCCCAGCTCAAAAGTGAACTGCTTCGAAAGAGGTGACACCCTCCAGCGTGCAAAGAGCTGCGCATTCTCCACCAAGATCCGCCGCAGCATCTCCCCCCTCTCCTCTGCACCAGCCCACACGCCCTGCCATACGCGTACATACGGCTCCATGATCCCCAAGGCCTCCCTGGCCCACCTCCCTGCCCTCTCCTTGCCAATTCTCCCCTTCTGCACCATCCGCCTCTCCAGCTCCCCCAGAAAACGCTCCCTCTCCTGCCTGTCCTTCACCGCAGCCTGCATGACCGCTAGTAGTATATGTGACCGGATTAACAAGTCCAACTCATCCATCTCGATTCCTTCTAGTCCTAGTCCAACTGTCTCCTCCACCGCAACAGCGGCTAGGAACTCCACCTCCTCCTCACTCCCGACTTCTTCCTCCCACCCCCTCCACCATGCCTGCTCTCCAATCCCTCCATCCGGCAACCCACACCACATCACCTGCTCCGAATCGCTATCTCCCTCGGCAACCTCTCCCCCCGATACCTGTGCGGGGTACTCTGCTTCCAACCCGTGTATATCATACTTTCCCTGTGCGACCAATATCCCAAAGCTATTGGGCCCCCATGCTTCCCGGGGAGTTACCTTAGCCAGGCGAGATGGAGATAGATCAGGAGTAAAATAGTCAAGCCAGAAGCGCACATGTGATTCCGAATCGGGTGGTGCGCTAGGGTAGGCCGTGTGCAGGCGTGTCATGGTTGCCTCTAGCGTGCTGAGGGCTACTGCAGTAAGGGTCACAAAAAGTAGAAAGGGCTGCTTGCGGCGCGTGCACCCGACAGTGTAGGCCCAGCGGGGGAGTTTCAGGACGTGTGCGGATACCGGACTGTGGCGCGGCTGGCATAGCGGGGAGGAGGAGTCGGGGAGTTCCTGGAGGTCGGGCGGGCGGTAGAAGCGCGCTGTGGTACGCTGGGTGAGGAAGGGGGTGGAGTAGTAGGAGCGCCAGGCGGAGGAGTGTAGGAGGGCGTGGTGGGCTGTGTAGAAGGTAGGGAAATCAGAGAAGGAGGGGAAGTCACCTTCTAGTTGGGAGGAATAGCGGTAGATGGCTGCTGCTAGCTGTGCGAGGTAGAATATATCTAGGGTACTGTTATTTGTTAATTATATAGTGCTATTAGGGATTATTATAGTAGAATATAGCTTACCGATTAAAGCGTAACTCGCCCTCACCAAAGGACCAGCCATGCGCGTGTAGCTTCTCCACAATATCGAGCACCCCGTTGCCGGTCCACAGCCCCTCGTCCAGATAGATAAATGCGATCCGTAAGACATCCTCATGGCAGGTCACTGGCACGATACCGCCTTCAACATTGGCCAGGAATTCTTCAGCGCTCATTGTAGCGCTTATGGCACGTGCGGCGATAAGGAAATAGTGGTAATTGGGGAAGAGAATATTAAGTATCAGATCCCGAATCAGGAAGATCAGGCCACGAATTCGCGTGACAAAGATAGAATCAAATACACACTGAATACTTCCAAAAATACTGCGAAAATGCATAATCTATGCATACTCGTTCAGGTCACGAGTCTTAGCATGTTTGTAATATTTGTTATCGTACGATAATCCGCGGATATCCGCAAATGAAAAAATAATTATCGCATCGTTGCGTTGCGGATACGATAATCGATTATCCGCCGATAATTTGGATAGTGCCGAAGCCTAAATGTGACATCCATGGATATGCTGATCGTGACATGTGTAAGCCATTAAAACCAGATGAATCATTGAAATGAAATTTTTTTTACGAGAAGCAAGGCTTCACGTTATCCTCCAGGGGCTCCTCAATTCCCATCGAAGCAGGCACTTCCTCGACTACCTGCATAACACGCAACACAATACCCCCAACCACGCCAGCAAGGTCATCAACAGTCACTCCCCGATCCAACAAGACTCGAATGAGATCTGGATACCGACTAACATCCTCCAGCCCCAGGATGCCCGGAGGCATGCCATCGAAGTCGGACCCCATCCCAACATGACGGTATCCGATCAACTGACCGATATATTGTATATGGTCGGCGACGTCCTCGATTGAAGCCTGGAGGGGATCATCGCAGCGGGTGTAAGTAGGATAAAAGGAAACCATGACGACATTCTCGCTTTCTCGGACTAGACGGAGCACGTCACCTGGGACGTTGCGCTCATACGTACAAAGAGCGAATGCAGATAAGTGCGAGAATATGACCGGTGCGATGGTCACATTAAGCACGTCCAGCATCGTCTCATATATGACGTGAGCTAGGTCCACGATTATGCCAGCTCGATTCATCTCGTGGATCAAGGTCCCGCCTGCGGGTGATAGACCGTGATGATAGGGGAAGAGCGGCGTGGCGGCAAAGGCATTGTGGCATTCGTGGGTGAGTGTCGCGTAGCGGACGCCGAGGGTATAGTAGAGACGGAGGATACTAGCGCTATTGGCAATCTGGTGCAGGCCTTCAATTCCTAGTATGCTAGCGATGCGAGTCGGGTGGCGTGTAAATGTCTCCCATATGTCGGTGCTAGAGTGAGCTAGGGATAGTGTTTCGGGGTTGGCGCGGATAAGACGGTGGACTAGGTCTATTTGCTGGAGGGTATCTCGACTTCAATACTCTCGCGAGGCGGCGTATCCGCTGGGGTATTCGGATGCTTGAACGCAACATGAGGGCACAGTACGGATTGTATTAGCGACTGATTTGGACAGCAAGATAGAATAAAAGGCATACACTTGGCTTCCACATCCTCCTTACTATCCCAGATCTTAATCATAGTCACCTCGTCCGTCCGCTGCTTGTCCAAATAGTACCATTTTTGTTCGTCGGCGTAGACAAAAGTTACTATCTGCCCACGGTAGTCATCAACTTTGTCTCCAAAAGACCGGTGGGATAGATCAGATTGGTCCGGCAGGTTCGATAGTCCATAGTGGCGAGAGGCCAGTCCTGCATAGGGCCGCGTAGAGGACACCAGAGACTACATATGTTGTCAGCGAACCTAGAATCGATTGGAAGCAAGAGAAAAAAACATACTTGATCATAATAACTCGCTTCTAGAGGGTTTCGTAGATATTTCCTGGGACATTCTGCTCCAGACGGCGGAGTGCGCCTTTAGTCGACCTAGATTATGAATTACTATCATAATAAAACCATAAAATCCTCTGCCACTGGGGGTTGTATAACTTACTAATCGCAATATACCTGGGGTTAATATTGTCAGTTTCTCAGAAAATGGGCAAAAACTAAGAAAGACTCACCATAGTCGCCGGCTGCTCCTTGCCTAAGGGATTGTCGTATTTTCCCAGCTCAGGACGCCGCTTGCGAGACGTATGGTCAAATATCACCACGCGAGATGCCCCCGTCTCCTTTTTCACAAGATTTTCAATATGTGGGTAGTGCAGCTGGCGGACTTTATCGAGGTTATTCTCGCGCAAGACGTCGAGCATTTCCGGGGTGCCGCCCCCAGGAGTGGTCCCCCTGATCACGATGGTTAGACCCACGTTTTTCATTGATGGATACCCATTATATAAGATTCACAGCAGATCACCGCCTATATAGCCTGCTTCGGCGTGCTTACTTCCTCCGTGGTAATATCATGACCAAAAGTCTTCGCTTGGGCCATAATCTCCTAGATCGCTAGACGAGCTAACAAGCGCTTGGCCCACGCCTCAATATAGGGCCAGTCCTTAATATTGACGCCGAGAAGGTTGAACATCCACGGCATTACAAAGGGAAAATAAGAAAGGTCCGCAATGGTCGGACGGTCAGCAAGGGCCACGTAGTGTTGATCTTCCTTCGCCAGTTGCCGGTTCAGAATATCCCACTACTTGATCGTATTCTCATGCAGCCTGATCAATCTCTATTAACAACCAATCTTACTACGCAGAATAGAACTCGGTGAGGGTGATAGGATTCACATACTTGGCGATTGTACATGGCAACTGGAAGCTATTCTTACGGGTGGGATAACCTCGCAGAAAATAGAGCCAGTATTTGGCGGTTGCACTAGTCATCGTCAGGACCGGCTTCTTTCTCCTTCCTTTCCTCTCGGCGCTACAAATGGAAATGGTTACCTACCCTATTTCTGCAGTTTAATAAGCCATCCATATGAAGACAGCGCCTCTCTCGGCGGCGGTGCGTCCGGTCCATTCGCCGTGGACGTCAAACCGATCGGCCAGATACTGCAGACACGCCGTGCCCTCGAACACGTTGATACGCTCACCGGTTTCGAGGTCCGCGTCTTTGAGCGCGGGGACCATACGTTCCGGGTGGATTTGGTACGCCCATTGCGAGGTGGTATCAATCAGAGATAGAACATGGGGGATCTTCGGTTCCCGGGCCAAGATCAGGGGCTTGATATAGTTGATGTACGAGGTCTCGTCCGCTAGTAGAATTATTAGCATCCTGGTCTACATCCGTTACAGTGTGTATATCACCTTTTAAATAACCACTCGTCCATCAATAACTGGCACGTCGCCGATCGTCACCTGGCCATTTGTCCCGTTCATATTATTGATAGAGGTGTTTGCTACCATGGCTGTCAATTGCTTTAAAATATTGTCTAAGTGGCTTTGATCATTCAATTTAAACCAATTCAAGAATATAGGATCGGCTTCGGCGACCGAGGAACCGCTCCGCTTGAATACTCGGTCTGTTGTTTACTTTACACTTACTATCCATTGAGAAGAAAGTAACTGCGAGTGAATTTGGAAGAAGAGAAGATATTATATTATTGTACAGAGAGTGGGGAACATGTGCTATGGATTTCTCGATCCATCTCGATCAGAGAGTGGAATGTATACCGGCTTGTTCCGAGTATGTGGCGGGCCAAGGGATAGAGCTATAAGGGAAAGGTCCACTGGTGCATCCGAACGTTCTATGACCCAGCCCTTTCCTTTTCGCCTTCACTTTGTTGAGTATCTTCTAAAGATGAAGTACTAGGTTTCCCGGGCCTCTGTAGGGCTACCAGCAGGAATCCCAGCAGGGCAAAGGCCATCGCTCCCCACCATGTGTCGCGTAGAGCCAGTTCATACAGGCCCAAAGTCTGTTCCTTGGTTGTTCCGTGGATGGACTGCATGAATTCATTGCTGGCTCGAACGTAGGCACCTCCCCCTTCCAGCAAGGGGCGCAGCTCCTGTGGCACCCGGCCCAGATTACGATTCACGCTCTGGTCGAAGATAATGGACGGAATGGTCATGCCCCATACTAGAGCAAAACTGCGCAGAAAATTGAAGAGGGCTGTAACGGCCGTCATGTCTTCCGGGTTAAACTGACCCTGGACATTGGGGAGCAGAGTAGCCAAGAGCAGCCCGTTGCCTCCGGCCACGATTATCTGCAGCACGACGTGCACGGCGGTCAAGGAGGAGGCCGTGAGAATAGTGAAGCATCCCAGACCAATTGACATCATCGCAAAGGCGAGTAGGTTATTCAGGACAGCCCATGAGTGGGGGAGCTTAGACATAGCCACCCCGCCTACGATAGAGAAGACAACCATGGCCACAATTGTCGGCATAAGGTCGAATCCGGCCTGCTGTGGAGACACCCCCAATACCGCTTGGAAATATACAGTCAAGAAGTAATTGATCCACATAATAAGCATGCTCTGAATGAAGCTCTGGATCTGCAGAGAGACGGCAGAGGGATTGCGAAGCAGTCGTAATGGTATCAACGGGTAGGGACAGAAATGTTCATAGACTCCGAATCCTACTAGACCACAGAACCCAAGGACCAGCGGAACGATGACCCGTGCCGAATTCCAGGGATACATCTTGCCCCCCATAGTTAATGGGAGGAGAATAGCGACGCTAGAGGCCGGGAGCAGCCCGTTGCCCACCCAGTCAAACCGTCTGGCGGTGACTCGCAGCGACGTAGCGGCACTTCTCTGTTCGGTCGTCCGACGAGCCAGAACCGGGAAAAGACACACAAGGGAGGCAGCGGCGAGAGGGAGATTAAGAAAAAAGATCCATCGCCAGGTGCTATGATCAACGATCACTCCGCCGATGATAGGCCCAAACACCAATCCCAGACAGGATGTGGCCATCACCATCCCTAACATCTGGGGTCTCTGCTCCAGCGGCAACTGATCACTGACTATGAGCTCTGCGATTAACGGGATGGCCCCGCCCCCAATCCCCTGGATGAGTCGTCCGGCCAGAATGAGTCCGAGGGAATTTGCGGCGCCAGCCATGGTACTACCAACAGCGAATACCACGATACTCCCCAGCATGAGAGGCTTGCGGCCAAAAGCCTCGGCCAGCCAGCCCACCAAGGGTTGGAAAATGGCGGAGGCTAAGGTGTAGCAATTAACTACCCAAACATAGTCGGTGGTGTGCAAATCCCGCGCGATGGTTGGGAGAGCGGTTACCACGATGCTGCCCTCCATTGTCACGGCAAATCCGCTCATACACAGCGTGACAAAGAGCACCCAGAACTTCCATCCTAGCCCCGGTCCCGAGGTGGGTTTGACATCGTTCGTCGGAGGGGAAGGCGGCGACTGGCTTTCCTCATCTGAGGTTTTATTCTCTGGTTGAAGCTCGGATTGCGGTTGTTCTGACATGATTAAGAGGGATAGAGCGAAAATGGACAGCAGGATGTTAGGAAGAAAAGAAGAAAAACTACATGACGAGATAGGACCTGGAAGTCACAGGAGAAAGACAGCTAGACAAAGAAAGAGTGTAGCTCTTGCGGTGAAACGACAGGGGATCGGTCACCGATCCCTGTAGCGGTCCCTACACCCGCATATACGTGGGTAGATCGGAGACATTCTCGGAGACATTCTCGGAAACATTCTATGGTAGCCTTGTAAGGTTATGTAGGAAAGCTGACTCATGAAAGATCGGGTGACCTCCCGCGGTCGGAACCTTATCTAGGTGGGGCTCGGGAAGTTCCGTGATCGCGTTAGCCAATTAAACTCTGAGCATCGATCTATCCATGGATAAGTCTCCGATGTCCCAAGGTGGTATCCACGGGTTTCAAGGTTGTTTCAATGGCCTCCTTTGTTCGCAGGGATCCCTCTTGTATACGGGAACTTTACTAAAAGTCCCCATAGTAGAAGTGGACGAAAACCATATAGGTCATTGATAGGTATGAGTGTCAAGAATACTAGTTTTCAGGCTAGCACCTGTTGGTCAGGCAGGTAATATAGTGATAGAGAAGAGAACGTGTTGTATTTATATAGGCTAATCCTTGCTAATGGGAAGTCATGGAGAGGATCTGGTTTAGACTTCCGCAAAGCCCAACTTTGGGCGTAAGGTCCGGGCTCGAAACCCGACCCGTAACGAGCTGGGGGTCGAACTTCTCGAGCTCGACCCGGACCCCGGCTCGTTGGGGGGGCTCGAAATTGCACAAAACTATAGTCTTAGCGTTTATAAAGTGGCTGAATCATCTAAATAAATGACTGTCTTTTACCTATATTCTGGTTTATATATAGAATTGTACTATATTATTACAATAAGGAATAGGAAATATTTAGAAATTCTAGTGAATTAAGGTTTATCTTAGATATCTTAGTATAAAAACTAAGCTTTATAACTATATAGATTAAGTGGTTGGAAATGTTCTATATATATAAGTTAATACCTACTAAGATATATATTCTATACTAGGAACTATATATATCTTTATAGTTAAGTCGAATACTAAGATTGAATACATGGTGGAAACAGGGTAAAATACCCTGAATATCATGTGACACATGGTACCAACCATACCATACAAAAGTAAGTGCATATTACAGTTAGTCATCTATGTCCGCACAGATTGTCGTACCGCCAGATTTCTGTCATTATTGATGATGGGGCCCAATGTATAGTTTTCTTACATACCACGCGGGTTATAATGGGTAATTCGGTATATTTGGTCCACGGGTGGAAGGTTGTGCTTATTAGCTCCCGCTACTGTGGCCGGCTCGCATGTGAAAACGTTAATCAGAGGTGTCCAACCTTGGGAAATACCTACTTATATGACGTCATATGCTTGAAATCACATGTCAGTATGTTAAATTCAACAAAGGCTCTCAAGACCAAATAAAAATTTGTTGGGCAGGGCCATACCTCAACAATCGAACTTTCAATATATATACTATAGTTAGATATTGTTTTCTATATCACTCTGCTTTTTCTCTCTGTCAATATATAGCGTTATCAAAAGTCACCATGATTGGAACGTCTACAGCTGAGTACTTCTTTATTCGGATTTGCATCCTATTTCTTCACAATATTGCACCAATCAGTATTTTATACAGCATTCAATTACTGGTCGTTCAATTTTTTCATCTGCCAACTTATACTGAGCGCATACCCTACGCTGTCCAAATTTGGCTCACTGCAGAGGCAGTCTTTTTTACAACTGTCTACATACCACTTATATACGCTCTCTACCATTCTTCTATCGGCCATAGGTGCTTATCTGCGGAGTTCAGAGAGAATTTGTTTATGAAATGCAATAAGACTGTGCCAAATTTGGAGAAATACCTCTGCCAGTGGCTTATGGTCTCAGAAGCTGAATGCATAAAGCGCGATAACGTGAAAGACTTTATCAGATGGTCATTATTTGGACCTGGACATACCCAGGAGCAAGACCAGCAGAGTGAGCGGGAAATCGAGGCCTACACAACTGAACTTGAGAAGCTGATTGGTCGAAAATTGTCACCGGGAAGGATGGATGTGAAAGGCCTAGGACGGCTTTTAAATGAAGCAGGCGGTTCACATCGAAGTCTGCTATGGTACAGTGTTAGTTATCTCTCTCTCCTCTCTATGTGTGACACAGGCCATTTTAAACTGACATTCCAATTAACCTAGTGCGTCTGTGTGGTTGATACAATAATGTACTGCAAGATGTTATACAATGGATTTCACTTCCATCGCAATTCGCTCTCGCGATTCTTTACCGTCTTCCCATTTCGCCCTCTCACGATACTCACAGCCTACCAATCACAGGCGCGGCATCTCACATACTGGCATCGACGGCATACATCCAAGAAACGGCTACCCATACTATTCATACATGGTATCGGGATTGGCTTGTACCCTTACACAAGCTTCCTCCGAGAGTTAAACATGGAACTAGGGACGGGAGTAACCGACGATGGTGAGATCGGCATCATCGCACTTGAAATCATGCCGGTAAGCTCTCGGATAACTCATCCTGCTCTCGAAAAAGAGGTGATGATCGGTGAGATCATGGAGATCATACGGTACCATGGATGGAGCAAGTTCGTGCTTGTGTCTCATTCTTATGGTTCCATAATCGCTGCACACCTTCTCAAGTCCGATCTGTTTGCTCCGCTTATCGGACCTACGGTCTTCATTGATCCGGTGT